>JASAMZ010013033.1:10000-36474 GCA_030248115.1 Linhomoeus sp. GSCO2_2 | reverse complement strand
TGGATGCATGGGAGAAAAGTGTCGATGAATGGGCCTCTGGGACGGCAGATGTCAGAGGCTTGAGAGGAATGTGTGGATGAATGGGCATCTGGGACCGCAGATGTCAGAGGTTTCAGAGGAATGTGTGGATGGATGGGCATCTGGGACGTGCAGATGTATGGACATCTGGGGCTGCAGATGTCAGAGGTTTCAGAGGAATGTGTGGATGGATGGACATCTGGGACTGCAGATGTCAGAGGTTTCAGAGGAATGAGTGTATGGATGGACATCTGGGGCTGCAGATGTCAGAGGTTTTAGAGGAACGAGTGGATGGATGGACATCTGGGACTGCAGACGTCAGAAGTTTCAGAAGAATGAGTGGATGGATGGGCATCTGGGACGTGCAGACGTATGGACATCTGGGGCTGCAGATGTCAGAGGTTTCAGAGGAATGAGTGGATGGATGGACATCTGGGACTGCAGATGTCAGAGGTTTCAGGGGAATGAGTGGATGGATGGACATCTGGGACTCCAGGTGTCAGAGGTTTCAGAGGAATGTGTGGATGGATGGACATCTGGGACTGCAGGTGTCAGCTGTTTCAGAGGAATGAGTGGATGGATGAACATCTGGGACTGCAGGTGCCAGAAGTTTCAGAGGAATGAGTGGATGGCTGAACATCTGGGACTGCAGGTGTCAGATGCTTCAGAGAAATGAGTGGATGGATGGACATCTGGGACTGCAGGTGTCAGCGGTTTCAGAGGAATGAGTGGATGGATGAACATCTCGGACTGCAGGTGTCAGAAGTTTCAGAGGAATGAGTGGATGGCTGAACATCTGGGACTGCAGGTGTCAGATGTTTCAGAGAAATGAGTGGATGGATGGACATCTGGGGCTGCAGATGTCAGAGGTTTCAGAGGAATGAGTGGATGGATGGACATCTGGGACTGCAGATGTCAGAGGTTTCAGAGGAATGAGTGGATGGCTGAACATCTGGGACTGCAGGTGTCAGATGCTTCAGAGGAATGAGTGCCAGAGGTTGGGTGACTGGGGAGACACATATGCGACCCCCAGATGTCAATGGACATCTGAAGCCGCAGATGGCAGGGGTCTCGATGGATGGATGGACATCGGAAGCCGCAAATGCCAATGGTTGCTAAACTCGACATGTGACCTTCCAGCGCTACCGGGCCCTCCACTGGCGCAAGAAGCTCTACGAGTTCTGGGCGGCTCCAGTGACCACCTTCTGGGCCTTCACCCTGAGCTACGTGGCCTTTCTTATGATCTTCACCTACGTCTGCCTCGTGAGAACCCCCCGCTGGCCCCAGTGGCCCGAATGGTTCCTCGCCGCCTACGTTCTGGCCATGGGAGTGCAGCAGCTGAGAAAGGTGAGGGAATGGGTGGAGTTCATTTGGGCTCTGTTGTGTGAGTTGAAGTGAAGTGTGTGACGTGTCAAGTGTCATCTGGAGTTGAATGAATGTTACTTGTGAGTAAAGACGGCGAGTGTGCATCATACCTATTTGGTAGAGCCCTCGTATCGGAAAGCATTGAGAGCATGTCACGTAATCACGTGGCGCTGTCAGGTGGTGTGTTATTGCCAAGACGTCAACTTACTTGACAAATGACAATACCTATTTCCAACCTAAACAGATTCTGACAGCGGAGCCCAAGCGCCTACTCACGAAGCTGCGAGTGTTCTCCCAGCGCAAGTGGAACCTGTTCAACTGCGTCAGCGTCGCCATGTTCATTGCGGCCTTCATTCTGCGCTGCGTTGAACCGACAAGACTGACCTTTGGTGCGTCAGTTGAGTTTCTGTGGTGCGTGATTGTTTGGCATGGAAGAGGCTGTGGAAGGGAAGCGCGTCAGGGACGCGTTTTTTGGGCTTTCAGTAGGATTTGCCACTGGAAATGCCACTGAGGCCGAGATCATTGACTTGCACTTTCATGATTGACTACTGTACCTCTGAAGCGGAGTTGCATTGTATTATGGTAACAATTGAAAGAATTTATTTAGGCCGTCCAATGCTGGTCTGCAATCTGTCCCTGTGGTACCTGAAGCTGCTTGAGTTGCTCAGCGTCAACCAAAAACTGGGACCCTACATCACCATGGTTGGGAAAATGGTGAGAGATTGAAAATTTCTTTTGCACACTTAATGTGGAATTGATTGTAAAGAAGTCCGCTTTAGTACTTGAAATAAATTGAAGACTTAGCATTGGGAGAAATTGCGTGATAGTACGATTGGAATTATCTTGCACAACGTATGAATGTCTTGTGACACTTGCGCAGTTTTGAATTTTCTCGTAGTTTTTCACAAAGCAGTTTTCAAAACACCTCCCACTCCCAGTACAGTATACTAGTTGATTGTTCTTCATAAATGCCGCCAAAATAATAGTAGTGCTAATAAAATTATTTTATAAAGCGATTAATTTATGCATTTTTTTGTGCAAAAAAGGCTTTCTCTGCAAAAATTCCCACAATTTCACCGCAATTTTCCCTATAATTTTTAGTGCGTCTCCATGGCCTACATCGTGAGCATTCTCTGCGTATTCATGGCCTCATTCGGCATCGTCAGACAGGGCATCACCTTCCCAAACATGGACTGGAAATGGGTTCTGGTCAGAGACATATTCTTCAAGCCCTATTTCATGCTCTATGGAGAAGTGTACGCGGGAGAGATCGACCAGTGCGACGACGACGGTTAGAATATTAATTTATTCGAATGATCTGTTAATTAATTAGAAAGGTCTAAATAGTACGGCACAGAGTAATTGTCACGGTATAGCCTTCGGAATTGAAACTGTATTCATGTGACAAATGTGATGTGCTTTGTCCCGACAAATTCACTGGTCGTGCCAACGGAATCGCAGGCAACTTTCGCTCGTTTAGAAGTTCGTTTTTGTTCTGTATGTACCGATGCCTTGATATGTAGAAAGCGTCACACTAAAATTTCTACCTGGTAAAATTTCTAAACTTTTGTATAGGAAACACACATTTCCATAATACTGTCATCATTTTCACAATTTGCTGGGTTCTTTTGTAGGAAATTCAACGGGCAACCCAGATTGGTGCGTCCCGGCCTACTTTCTGCCCCCTATATACATGGTGATTTTCCTATTGGTGGCTCTACTGATGGTCAGTCTTCTGGTGGCCAAATTCCAGTGGGTATTTTGTGGAAAATTGAGTAATTTTTTTGAAAAAATTTGATAAATTGCGAAATCTCAGCAACATATTCGACGACGTCAACAGCAAGTCGCAGCAAGTGTGGCGTTTCCAGAGATACGAACAGGTTTGAAATATAAAATGTAATTTTTAAGTATTTAGCCAATTTTACACTATTAATTTAGGTGATGGAGTTCGAAGCGGCGCCGTTTCTACCGCCGCCGATATCGATTTTCTCAGACATCTGGCTTCTGATCAAGTATCTGTATTCGAGATGCAGGAGCTCGAGAAGGCAGCACGCCAGCAAAATTGTGAGATTTGACAAGTTTTTTTGGGAATTTGTGTATTTACGCCATGGTTTGAATAATAGTTTTGAGTGATTCAAAAATTTGTCAGGTGAAGCGCGGCACCTTCGGAAGGCCCAGGGAAGCGTCTCGGCAGGGCTCTACCAATGACGACACGGAGAGCAACCAATTCGAATTCGACTTCGCTTTGAGTAAGTAAAAGATTGTTAAAAATAAGTTGTCCTCCCTCCCCTCCCTCCCCCTCCCTTCCTCCCTCCCTCTCTCCCTCCCTCGAAGTCTCTCCATCCCCACCGAGATAACATTCATTTGAGTTCAAAATTCTGAAAGAGTGAAATTCAAGATTTCACAATCCAGTACAAGATTTATACGCATTTTCTACCAAAATGTACTTGTTCCATGCCAAGATATCTACACATTTTCCACAAAAAGAGTTCATAAATCCATTCCACAAGTATCAACACACCTTTCAGAGCTGTTTCTGGAGGAGGAGCAGGTGGAGAAGCTGCACGACTTCGAGGAGCAGTGCATGGAAGAATTCCTGAACAAGAAGGAATATGAACAGTTGGTGTCAAACGACACAAGAATCCATCAGACACACGACAGGTATTACAGTGGGACAGTGCGCGCGATCTTGTACAAAAATGAACGGTGTAGTGACAACTACTCTGCGTGTGAATGGTGTCGAACGCGTGTAAATTTTGGATAACGCACGCGAATTTTGTCGAGTGTACGTGAATTTTGTCAAGTGTACGTAGTAGGTACCTGAATTTTGGCAGTTGCACATGAATTTTGTCCGGCACGCGTGCATTGTAAGAATTGCACAGGAATTTCACCAAGCGCACGTCAATTTTGTCAACTGCGTGCAAATTTCTGCGACGAATTTTGCCACATTAGTGCTCTGAAAACTGGTCTTGGAGTGACCTGCAACCGAGAAATACATATGTATGCGTAACTCATCAGTGCAGTCGACATTCGCCTACAGTCATACGTGTAAGCGCCAACCGGCCAGGAGGGGGGGTTGGGCGGAGGTAGGCGGGGAGGTAGGGGGGAGGTTTGGGGGGATCGGTGGACCCCTCAGGGGGGGGGGGGGTGGGGCGGGGGGGTCTGAGGCCCCTTGAGGGGGGGGGGGGGGGGTCAAATGACCTATACATTTTGACGAAAAAGTACCAAAAAGTGAGAAAATTTTGCAAAAATATGCCAAAAATTATCAAAAAAAGCTTAATTTTGGTAAAAAAAGTCCAAAATATAGCGCCGCAGGCGAAAATTTTGCTATTTTCAAGCGCCGCAGGCAAAATTGTTACCATTTTTAAGCGCCGCAGGTGAAAATTTTTGAAATTCTAGGGGGGTCTTTTGGGGAAGGCGGGAGGGGGGCACCTGGGGGGGGGGGGGGGGGGGGGGGGGGGGGGGGGGGGGTACACTTTCGGCTAGGGTGGGGGGGGGGGGCTTACCGCCCCCCCCCCATACGCCCCCCCCCCCCCGGTTACACGTATGCCTACAGTTTCTCCACAAATCATTCCAAGTGAAAACATTGTAGTTCTCGCCACATTTTACGCATTAAAACTTCCAAAATTCAGGACGGAATTCATGTCCATGAAATTGAACGACATGTGCGCCCGGGAGGCCGAACTGCGCTCCGGTCAGCGAGAATTGGACCAGCGCATGGACAAGCTGGAGGACAAGCTGGACCAGCGCATGGACAAGGCGGACCAGCGCCAGGAACAGACGCTGAAGCTGCTCAAAACCATGGCTGAACAACTGGGTGAGGGGTTTTGGTGTAATTTGGGTGGATTTTGAGTAAGAATAGATACTACCAAAGAGTACGGTAGATTTTTTGAATGGCGAGTATGGGCTGCGAGGCCTAGTGAATTCCCACAGTCCGCTAGAGCCGATGTTTGCGCAATTGGGTGACATGGTGAAATTGCGAGTTTTGATACAGTAACCCTATGGACTACTAGCCGCTTACAACTGAACTACAGGCGCCGTCTAACTTTTTGGAGGGCACGTCCAGTTTTCTAACTTTTGCAATCTCTTATTGGCCCCTCACCTTTGCGAAATTGCTCCCGATTTGTCGTCTTACTTTTGCGACCGCACTCAAAATGGCTTCTCTATAGTTCTAACTTTTGTGCCCGCGCGTGGAATTGTCATCTCACTTTTATAGTCAAATCCGTCGAACTTTGCCAATTTGTCCTATCCACCGCGCGTCCAATTTGTCCTCTCACTTCTACAACTTTTACAGCGGAGCGAAAGGCTGTAGGCCCAGCGGGTCGGAGTGCTTCTATGCAGGGGCTGCTGCACTAATAGTGGAAACGTGTAATTATTGATTTTAGGCACCCCTCGATCTTCCCGACACAACACCCCCACGCTTCTGCCTCCCAAGAGCCCCACCAAGGCTGGGAACGTGGGCGCCTTTGACACGGAGAAATTGAAAGTGAGAAGATCTTTATAATTTTCCACTTTTTGCAAATCGAGCCAAAATATTGATATTTTAGGAGTACGTGGAGCAAGTTTCGCCCCAGCAGAAGAGACCTTCCGACGAGCACGAGAGCGCGTGATTTTCTTTGAAAAAATGCGATGGAATTCCACGAATTTCAAGTTTTGTTTGCTATTTCACGCGCGTTTGAGCCGAGAGTCCCTGTGATGCAACGTTTCGAAACCGAAAATGCTGCAAAGGTGGAATTTTCACGCGAAAAAATAAGTCAGCCAGGATACAGAAGCATACGATATCGCTATCTCACGCAATCTCCTACGTATGTATCATCACAAATAAAACCGGACAACGAACTCAACGGGAAACCACATAGTTGCGATTGGTCGCGAGGCTGGGGGGGGGGGGGGTTCGACCGTGATTTGGGGGGAGGGGGGTAACAACAACAAGAATCCTGTTCTTGAAGCTCTCCAAAAAATAGCCAAAAATTGCCATAAAGTCGCCAAAAACACATATTTTTACTCAATTTTGAAGCAAATTGTACCAAAATGACTCAAAATAGCTCAAAAATGGCACCGCAGGCGAAAATTTTTGCCAATTTTAGGTCGATTTTTGGGAAATTTCCTGATTTGGGGGGGGGAGCGGGTCGCTGGAATCTCGGCTAGTGGGGGGGGGGCAGTCTTGTCGATTGTTCCTTGGTACAAATTGTACCAAACAATTTGTACCCCTAAATTGTTAACAATTTAGGAACAATAACAATTTGTTCCGCTGCTTACAGGAACAAAACAATAACAATAACAATCTGAAATGGCTCCAGAACAAAACATTTTGGAAACTCATAAATTGTAGCTAAATTGTTCTGAATGTCGGTGAAAGTATACAGTAATCCACAGCAGTTATGGAGCAAATATCATATAATTTGAGAATGTTTCGTTATTCACGTCGCAATTAGTTTGATTTCATGGAAATTATCACTTAACGAACTTCTGCCCTACGGCACCCAATCTTCCTAGAAACAATTTAGGTACAATTTGTTCTTAAATTGTTAACAATAACAAGAACAATTTGTCGAAATTCGAGAAGAACAATAACAATAACAAAACAATTTATAAAATTAAGAAGTGGAACAAAACAATAACAAAACAATTTAGAAAAATGTGGCACAACGACAAGACTGGGGGGGGGGGGTGGGTTAACAAGAATTTCGTGGGTGGACTTCGGACAATGAGACGCAAAGTGCCAAATCAGCGCCTTCGAATAGTGAGAGCCAATCTCCCTGCGGTGTTCGCGCCATAATTCGCGTGCATGCTTATATAATTCCGGGGGGGGGGGGGGGTTGGAATGTGGAGTGACGGGAGGTGATTGGGGGGGGGGGGGGAATTGAAGAGAAATGAGGGAGTGGCTTGCGGCCTGCGGGTTGCGCAACAACGATGAGGTTAATTTACCGCTTGCTCGCGTGTCTGCCGAAGTTGCATGAACTCAACGAGACCCAACAAGTTCTGCTTTGCGTGCTTCTACGCTTCCGTTCCCACGGCACACTAGATTCAGCGAGCGCAAAGCCTCGAGTGCAACATTCGAGTTTTCTGTCACTCTCTTGTCAAAGAAGTTTTTGTCGTCGCCGTCGTCTCGCCGCTCGAAAGGCCTGCAAATAGACAGCTCGTCATGTTCGCGTGTCGTCATCCCCAGTCGTCGTCAGTTCGGTGTTTGCGCCCCGCCGTTTTCGCCCCTCCCTTCGAGCGCATTCGGCGGATTTTCAAACTTTTCAAAAGGCAGCAGGAAGGAAGGAAGGAGGGGGATGGACGCTTTCCCATCGCTGCCCACTCGAGCGCAACCTCTATTGCGTCGCGGTCGTGTTAGAAGCTCGACAAACACTCCACTCGAGAGGTGGAGGCGGCCTAATTTCTGGTTTATCCCCGCCGAAAGGCGTCGTCGCGTCTCTCAGGCGGGCGAAAAATTCGAACGGCCATCGGCGGCCGGTCACTCGCTCCCGTCAGCCGGCTTCTGTTTGGATGGCGGCGGCGGGAATATGCGCTACGCGGCGGCCGGAAGGACAACTGGAAGTCGTTGTCCGACTCGGCTGATCTTCCTTTCGATTGTGATCTCCTGCCTGATGAGTATGAGCATGGCTCAAGACGCGTCGCCGCGTAAGACCAATGACTGCCATTCAGTTGGATTTCTGAGAATTTGAATTGTCAGTTCCAACAGCCTTTCAGTCTGCATCAGAGGCCATTTGGAACCTTTGCAAGGAGACGGCACCTCAGTGATGACCTCTATTCAACAGACGCCCCTCATGTGCCTTCGATCGCCGGTGAATCTGCGCGGCAGATTCGGCGCCCAGTGTCCGGCAAACTGGTACTGCATTGGCTCCATGTACGCGAAGTTTTACTCGAGGGTCGCTGATGGGTTCTGTTGCCGGATCAAAGGGATCACGGACGGAGGCGGCGTTGGTGAGAGACTCTAGAAGCAAGATGTCGTCGTCGTCGTCGTCGTCGTCGTCGTCGTCGTCGTCGTCGTCGTCGTCGTCGTCGTCGTCGTCGTCGTCGTCGTCGTCGTCGTCGTCGTCGTCGTCGTCGTCGTCGTCGTCGTCGTCGTCGTCGTCGTCGTCGTCGTCGTCGTCGTCGTCGTCGTCGTCGTCGTCGTCGTCGTCGTCGTCGCCGTCGTCGCCGCCGTCGTCGTCGTCGTCGTCGTCGTCGTCGTCGCCGCCGCCGCCGTCGTCGTCGTCGCCGCCGCCGCCGCCGCCGTCGTCGTCGTCGTCGTCGTCGTCGTCGTCGTCGCCGTCGCCGTCGTCGTCGTCGTCGCCGCCGCCGCCGCCGTCGTCGTCGTCGTCGTCGTCGTCGTCGTCGTCGTCGCCGCCGCCGCCGCCGCCGACGCCGACCCCGACGCCGTCGTCGTCGTCGTCGTCGTCGTCGTCGTCGTCGTCGTCGTCGTCGTCGTCGTCGTCGTCGTCGTCGTCGTCGTCGTCGTCGTCGTCGTCGTCGTCGTCGTCGTCGTCAACAATACCAACATTCTTTGCCTCGCACCATTTCTTCCAGAGCCCCCGTTAGGCTTCGAACTCCTTGGCGCCCCGCTGGGCTACCCCTGCAGAGCAGGCCCGCAGGGCATTGGCCAGTGTAGCTCCTACGCTTTCCGTGGCACTTGCATCGAACCGGACAATTCCCTGGCTCTGCTGGCCGCCATCGTCGGGGCTGGAGGAGCGGGCGCCTCTCTTCCTGCGCCGCCCAACCTGCCCACTTTCTGCATGATCCCGCCACTCTTCTGAGAGAAGATAGCACTTCCAGAACACTGCCGTGATGGAGCCTGGAATCACATAATAAAGCACAGATCTGAGCCTCACGACGTCAAACGTCGTCCTGCGTTTGTCGAGGGCACAAAGCTGCCGTTGCCACATACCGTTCTTCACACCATTTCCTAATCGCGCGCGACAGCACTGCCAGTGCACTGCAGTGCACACAGCCCCCGCACCATATTGTTAGTGTATCAATAATGTCACCTTCTGGGTGCATATTTTGTGTGATGTATAGAGAAAGAAGAACGCACTACTGCACTTTGCCGTTAGATTCGAATCCGATTGCACCATCAAACTGCAGTACTTCGATGTACGTTGCACCCTACCTACGTTGGGCATGAGTGCTCTTAGTAGTGTAGTTCTTCATGAGCAGACCGGTTGAACAGAACGCTGGGAAAGAATATGCAATGGTTTCCGCCAAAGTATATCGTCACACTAGGGACACTTTGGTCTTCTGAACTACTGTCGTTTTAGATATTCCAATTTCCAACCGGTTGCGAGGTTAAATTTCATGTGCCAATAGAGCTTGCTCCTTCGAGACCGCAATTGTCGACGGCCATTCTATTGGGTGCCTACTACCTGATCCACCAACTTTGTGGGAGGGTCGCCTTCCGACAAAGAAGGTCAAGGGGACGATCTGAAGCGTCTGCGCGCTCTCAGAGACGGAGTCGACAGAGAAAGACGGTTCTGGCGCCTGCCGCTACCTGCGGAGGCGGTCGGCGGGACGACTCGCCAGTTCTCGAGGATGGAAAATAATTAAAAATAGCTAAATTAAATTAAATTAAATTAAATTAAATTAAATTAAATTAAATTAAATTAAACTAAACTAAATTAATTAAATTAAATTAAATTAAATTAAATTAGATTAAATTAAATTAAATTAAATTAAATTAAATTAAATTAAATTAAATTAAATTAAATTAAATTAGATTAGATTAAATTAAATTAAATTAGATTAAATTAAATTAAATTAGATTAAATAAAATTAAATTAGATTAGATTAAATTGAATTAAATTATATTGAATTAAATTAAACTAAATCAAATTTAATTAGATTATATTAGATTAGATCAAATTTAATTAGATTATATTAGATTAGATTAAATTAAATTAAATTGACTTAACTTAACTTAAATTAAATTAACTTAAATTAAATTAAATTAGATTAAATTAGATTAAATTAGATTAAATTGAATTAAATTAAATTGAATTAAATTGAATTAAACTAAGTCAAAGGAATTAAATTAAAATAAATTAGATTAAATCAATATCAATTGAATTGAATTGAATTGAATTGAATTGAATTGAAGTACATGCAGTACGGGCGTACTATTGGAGGGGAGCTTAACCTCCCTCTTGGGGGGGGGGGCTACGATTGGAGGGGGGACCTACTATTGGAGGGGGGAGGAGGGGCTGGGCTTATTTGAGTATTTGCGGTATGGGCTATCCCAGCGATGCCCGGCATCAAAACGCCAAAAGAGAGGATGCAATTTGCTACCTGCCTTCTTCGTCATTCTGCTGTGCTGCAGCACCTTTAAAGGTGCCATCAAGTCTTCACGCATGGCAGGGTCGAAAGGCGAACTGTGTTATCGAGACCGCTGTCATTCAGCCTCGTTTAACACCCTTTCTTTGCGTTGTTATTCACCAACAAAACGGCGCACTAACACAAGCACTTGTTTCAGACTCAAGTGCCGTTCATCACAATTTGTAGCGTAGGCCATGGCTGCCAGCACTGATTAGAATGGTTAAGGCGACGTTTCGCCTGCAAGGGTACTGGCCTGAAGAAGCCTGCCGTAAGGCAGGCGAAACGTCGCCTTAACCATTCTAATCAGCGCTGACAGCCATGGATTACGCCACAAATAACACAAGTACACGTCGCCGACTAGGGACACTTCCACACATCTTCGCATTCCACTCTGATGGCCTCAACGTCCGCCACGTCGGAAGTTGGGTTCCACAAGAGCTCGAAGTCGTCGACACCGCATGCGCCGACGCTCGAGAAGTCTTGCCTGCAGTGGACCAGCACCTGAATGGGCAGCATGCAAAAGTGGCATCAGGTGTGACCACAGAAACTTATTTAGTTCAGTTTCAGTATCACTCTTCAATATTGTTTCAGTTTCAGTTTCAGTAAGAAGTGTCTTGAGTTTCAGTTTTAGTTATTGGAACTAATAGTTTCAGTTTCCATGGTCACCCCTGCTCCGAGTCTGAGCCAATTGGTGGGCAACCGACCCGCTTGGTACTTTTTGGGCAGTGAACGGACACTTTTCGCCATCCTCTCAGCGGCTCTTCGGGATCATTGGCGAGGGGACAGCCGGCGATGGTGTCGCAACACAGTTGGAAGATCATGCCGCGGCTGGCCGCCCAAAACGACGCCCTGACGACTAAGTCCTGCTTCGTGCCGCCCGCCAATTGTTGCGACTGCAGCGCCGCCCATTCGCCCTTGATGAATACGGTGCCGAAATAGAGTTGGCCCTCGCCTGCGAGAAGAGATGCTGAGTCTACCGTATAGTGCCGATTAGTTTCGCACTCCTAATAGTTTTTGCGCTCCAATTAGTTTCGCCCCTGAGAGGCACATTGACTTAATAGAGTCGAGTCTCCATATAGTTTCCCCCCAGAAACTGTCCTTCGCATGTGAACTGTTACTAAGGTGCGCAAATTCCCCAATAACGACGTTATTTCGCGTTCGCGTTACCCAAAATAAACCTCCCACGGTATCTATGTTATAGACCGCTAGAATCTCTTGAAATTTTGATTTTCTTTGGCATTCATGCCACATTTTGCCTGTAGATGAGAAATTGAAATAGTAATTTCGGGTTACCAAATAGTTTCAGATCTCCAATTGGCTCGCCCTTAAGTGACACATTGAATAAATAGTTTCGCCCGAACCTATTGGCAAATGCAGTGTGTATGACACAGCAAGACACATACTGGGTCCTCTCGGAGAGGTTATTCTGGGCCCAATCCCTCCAGCCGCTATTTCGAACGATGTCTGTATTAGACGGCCCATTCGAGGCCAAGTAGGGTTCAGGTAGGTGTTGTTGCAGGCCACTGAACTGACACGCATCGTGGTACACAAAAGCCACGAGAATCCGAATGCTGACTTTCGTTCGAGGCGCAGGTGAAGGCTTTGCATTCCTCTGTGAAGTCGCAAGGGCTGCCTGGAGGATGGTTCGGCGTCCTCTCTCTCGGCGGCAGGCCTATCACGATGTTATGATGTCGTAGGCGCTTGTAATGCAAGTCTTCATTGCAGAGGATGCATGGGGTGCCATAGAAACTGTTTAAGTTCACTTTCAGTTTCAGTATCAGTTTTCATTTACCATAGGTTTCAGTATCAGTTTCAGTTTCAGCAAAAAAATTTTTTACTTTGGGTTATTGAAACTGAGTTGCAGTATTGAGTATGCTGGCTGTAAAGCGTACACGCAATCTTGCATGGATACGTTGCTGAGTTGCTGATTACCATACACATAAGATGCATTCCAAGTTTGTTCGTCATTGTCAACGAGCAATGTGCCAAATCAACCTAAAATGAGCTAAATATACGCCTCAAATACTGACATTGCAACTAAAACTAGTTTAAGTACATTTATACTAACTAGTACTGAACCTTTCTATGGAGTTTCAGTTTCAGTTTAAATATGGCTGGTCATTTTAGTTTTAATACAGCTTCAGTTTCAGTGCATTTAGTTGAAAGCGAAGCTGAAACTGAAACTATTTAGTTTCGGTTTCTATGGTCACCCCTGAGAGGAAGTGCCTCCGTTTGTCACGCAACTCTCAACTGCAGTATCCAATGCGGGGCAGTCGGCGGGCGATCGTCTGCAGGCGTCGATCCAGTCGACGTAGCGAGTGACGGCGACGTAGGCATTGGGATTGCCCTTAGTACTGCAGCTCCTCAGAGCGGATACCACACCCTCCATCGTCCACTTGTCCCCTCTCTTGCAGTAAAGCCCTCCCCCCGAGTTGGCTGCGCAAGCGCCCCTGCAGCCTGGCCTGGTGCACAGACTACCTGGGAAGACTTTGGCACCCCTACAATGCATTGCAGCATGGCTTTACCCAATGCTCTCGCTGAACGTGACAAGTGCAAGCATATGACAAGTGATAAGTGACACTCCTTGAGTGTCAGATAGGCACTCCGCGTGATTGTTATAGCAGACGGGGGCACAGAAACTCCAACAATTGTTGCATTCCCGTTAAATTTGTTTGTTCCCAATTTTTTCAGTGTAGAACTAAGGTCTATAGCCCGGGGTGGGCCTAAGCAGATGCCATACACTTAGAGGCCGATGTGGCGCAAGTGACGCGTTGGAGCAGGCTGTACTGACGACGATGAGCGCAGGCTGTACTGACCACTGAGTGTCTGTACCCACTCACAATGTCGAATGCCAGCGGCGCCCCAATTGTACAGGCGCGCCTTATCTACGCTACACAGCGGGGCTCCCTCGCTGGGGTGGACGGCGTCGGTGGCCCTACAGTACGATGCTCCTATAACTCGGTTCGATTGCGCGTGCGTAGACGCCTCTCTCAGCGCGTCTTATATGGACGGCGTCTGTAGGCGCAGCAAAATCAATGGCGGCCGGTATTTTCTGAATTTCGCGAAATTTTACAGAGCGTGAGTATTCGGCCAAAATAGGCTAAATGCACCGCAAATCGCCAAACAAACGACGGATTCGCGTTTTGCGGCGTCAGAAAGCCCAGACACAACTGTCAACGCAATTTTGAAATTTCGACCCCGGGGCCCAATTTTTGGCCGGCCGGGTGCCGAAAGCAGGGTAAAGGCGTCCAAAATCGCAAAACAAACACCGGATTCGTGTTCAGCGTCGTCGAAGACCTCCGAAACAAGTGAAAACTCAGTTTCGAAAATTTGACCCCGGGATTCAAAAATTCGGCGCGGCCGGGGTACGGTACCTCAAAATGGTCAAGACACTTCGTCTAGACCAACTTTTGACGCTGAACACGTTGCAATGGTCAATTTGCCGCTAAAAGCACGCTTTCCAACTCAAAAATCCACTCAAAGTCGAAAACCCGAATTTTCCGCTCGGGACCCGGGATTTTTGCCACCGCGGATCTCCCGAACGGCAAGACCGATCTCGGCGGTTTTGGTGCCAATCGAAAGGCCATACATGGGTCTGTGTTTTGCAGAAAAGATTGCGAGGAGCCACCGTCGCAAACTCGAGTTACGATTTTTTTAAAGGTCGGAATAAAATTTTACATTTTGAATTTTCTACCGTACTCCCGCGTCGGACTACCTAGGGAGCCCAATTTGGTATGGTTCTGAAGAGCAGCCAAGGGGCTACAACATATCCAAAAATCATCAAATTCGGGCCACCTTTGCGAAAGTTATGCGGTATTTTTTTTTTGAACCAGAAAATTTGAATTTTTGAATTTTCGCAAAATTCTTCCACCGCCGAAATTTTTTCACCCCCCGAGCACGCTGCGCGTCTTCATAAGCTATCTTTTAAAAAAAAATTTGGCTCCCTAGGTGCTTTGTAGCGAGCGCCAGCCCCGAACATGCTAACTGTAGGCTTTACCGCTCCTATAGCACTCCTTCGCTTTTCAAGCGGCGGAGTGCCAACAAGCTGTTTTAAAAAAGTTGAGTTGTTTTATTAATACAGAGTGGTTTGTGAGTGTTTTAAAGTGGAAGAGTGAAAGAGTGGATACTTTTGTAAAGTATTTCGAAGCCTTTCCGATATGACGCGCGTCCGCCCGGAGTCCACTATTCATGCGCTACTTCTGACACGCTCCTTTCTGAGCGGTTCTTGCAGGGCAACATTGGGATCGCCCGGGATTAATTTTTTTAGCAAGACACACGCATTTCTGAGCGGTTGTTGCAAGGCAACATTGGGATCGCCCGGGATTAATTTTTTTAGCAGATAAAGTTGTTCGTAAGACAAGGATTTAAAAAAAACAAAAGTACTTCTTTAGGAATGACCGTTCAACAACTGCCTCTTTCAAACGGTCGAACGAATGCCGCTCTATTTGCTGTTTTGCTGTTTGAACCTTTGGGTTACTGTAGGTCGCGATATTCAAACTTTTGAGTTTCGACCAATAGAAGAACAAATGATCAGTGAGTCAAGTGCTATCCAGCAACTCAAGATCGTCTCTCTACGACGCACGCTGAGCGGGTTAGAGCGATTTCTATGCTAAAAACGCGAGAATGTCGCTTTTCGTGGTGCGTGTTTGCGTAATTAACAAAATTTTTACGCCACGTGAAAGAGCACGTCGAGACCTTTTAGTTGACCTATCGCACACCGCTCTACGACGTAAGACGAGCGTGTTAGAGCCGTTTTGCGTTTTGGACCTTCGGGTTACTGTAGCGCGCGCAATTCAAACTTTTGAATTTCGACTCCTCTTAACGGAATTATCAGCGTGCCAAAACCTATTCAACGAACTCAAGATAGTCTCTCTATGACATAAGACGAGCGAGTTAGATAAGTTTTGCGTTTTGAACTTTTGGGTTACTGTAGCTCGCGATATTCAAACTTTTGAGTTTCGACCAATAGAAGAACAAATGAGCAGTGGGTCAAGAGCTATCCAGCAACTCAAGATCGTCTCTCTACGACGCACGCTGAGCGAGTTAGAGCGATTTCTATGCTAAAAACGTGAGAATGTCGCTTTTCGTGGTGCGTGTTTGCGTAATTAACGAATTTTTTACGCCAAGTGAAGAGCACGTCAACACGTTTTAGTTGACCTATCGCACGCCACTCTACGACGTAAGACGAGCGTGTTAGAGCCATTTTGCGTTTTGGACCTTCGTGTTACTGTAGCGCGCGCAATTCAAACTTTTGAATTTCGACTCTTCTTAACGGAATTATCAGCGTGCCGAAACCTATTCAACGAACTCAAGATCGTGTTTCTATGACGAAAGACGAGCGAGTTAGATAAGTTTTGCGTTTTAAACCTTTGGGTTACTGTAGCTCCCGAAATTCAAACTTTTGAGTTTCGACCAATAGAAGAACAAATGATCAGTGAGTCGAGAGCTATCCAACCAACCCAAGATCGTCTCCGTACGACGCACGCTGAGCGAGTTAGAGCGATTTCTGCGTTAAAAACGCGATAATGTCGCTTTTCGTGTTGCGTGTTTGCGTAATTAAGAAAACTTTTAATGCCAAGCGAAAGAGCACGTCGAGACCTGTTAGTTGACCTATCGCGCGCCGCTCTACGACGTAAGACGAGCGAGTTACAGCCGTTTTCCGTTTTGACCTTCGGGTTACTGTAGCGCGCGCAATTCAAACTTTTGAATGCTGATTTCTCGAGGCACATTACCAGTAAGTCGAGACCTTTCCGTAGAGCCCAAGATCGCCTTCCTACGACTTTCCAACACCGAGATCTGAGAGCGTTACAGACGAACGAACGAACGAACGGACGCACGGACGAAAAGCTCTCGTAGGGGTTCGCCCGGCTGAGGCCGGGCGAAAAAATTGCACTACTGTAAGTGGGGATGTTAAATTTCCCACACACCAGTACCTGTACATCGTCTGGCACCGACGGCGACGAAAGATGGGCACTGTAGCTTGCTTCAGTGGAATTGGCAGGCGTCTCCACATGAATTTTTCAATGGGGAGATCTACTCCCCATCCGACGACCACGCATCTGTCGCTTGAGGCTGAACCGGACAGGAATCGACCATAGAAACGGAAACTAGTTTTAGTTTCAGTTTCAAGAAATATACAGTACTGAAACTGAAACTAGAATGGCCAGGCATATGTAAACTGAAACTGAAACTCCACAAACGGTTTCAGTATTAGTGCGGTAACTGATACTAGTTTCCATACACATAACTGAAGTCTGAACCTAGCTTTAGTGTGAATTTCAATAGGCTCACGTTCGGTCAATTCTGGCGTATTGCTTTGTTCATGATGGCGAAATAGCTCGAAATACCCTTACAGTTAGCAAGTACCAAAACTGTACCAAAAGTGTCATGTTTACTCACATCTACGAGCATCGTAATACTGCAGCTCAGTTTCAATAACTAAAACTAAAACTCAAAAGATTTTGTTGCCGAAACTTATACGGAAACTGCAAAAATTTCTACTGATACGGAAACTAAGTCAGTTTCTATGGTCACCCCTGGAACCGGGCCTCGGCAGACAGGCTTCTCGGATGAAGGGCGTCCTGGGCAAAGGCTCGATCAACTCGATCAGGGCGATGTCGCTGAGTAGGGTGACAGGGTCGAACGCTTCGTGCCTGTAGACTCTCTTCGCTTTCCTGTACCTTCTCGCGGGAGAGGCTTCGGTGGCGCTCAACGAAGGGTGGACCGATTGGACCCCTGCGACGACTTCGAAGTCCCTGCAAGACACGCAGTACCAGGGGTGACCATAGAAACTGAAAATAGTTTCACTTTCAGTTTCAATAGAATACACTGAAACTGAAACTGTATTGAAACTAAAATGGCTAGTCATATTGAAACTGAAACTGAAACTGACACTCCGTAAAAAGTTTCAGTATAAGGCGATACTGAAACTAATTTCAGTGCGCACTACTGAAGCTAGTTTCAGTTGCAATATCATTATTTGACGCATATGTTTGGCCCAGGTTGATTTGGCGCGTTGCTTATTGACAATGACAAACAAATCTTGGAACGGTCCTTATGTATGGTATCCAGCAACTCAGCAAGGCGTCCATGTGATTGCAATTTGCATGTGCGCCTTACAGCCGCGAGCGGCGTCCTTAATATTGAAACTCAGTTTCAATAACTGAAACTGAAACCCAAGGAACTTTTTAACTGAAACTGAAACTGATACTGAAACTAAAATAAAATTTCTAAAGTGCTGAATTGTTTCCAACGGCCAACCTAAATTTGCGAGTTAGGGGTAAATTAAAAGCTGACCCAGCGGGATCTAAAGGCTATCCTCACGGCAGCCAAACTCACTCGATATCCAGACGTGGGCCAACAACTATTGAATTCCTCTCAAAGCAGTGGGCGGCGGTGAGAAGCCAGCGCTCGTCCAAGACTGTGGCTGCGCAGAGGTGTCTCTTGTCTGTCACGGAGCGCAGTTCCACCAGCCAGGGCCAGGAGTAGGGCCTTGCGTGGACGCCCTCGGCATCGCAGTTGGCCTCCTCCTCCAAGGGGTTGAAATGGGACTTGCCGCACTCCTCTGCGACCATCGCAGGGAGCAGAGAGAACACGATAGCAGCAACGGTCCTCATCCTAGACAACAAACAGGCTGTCGTTTGCTCCCTGGGGAGCGCGATTCAGACAGGCTCACACTTGGCAACTTCGAAATATTCCCTTAGATCCTGCTGGGTTAGCAGTCGCTGCACCGCTAACTCGCTAACTTGGTTTTGCGGTGAAAACCTGCTGAGGGGTGCACCGCCAACCCAAGTTAGCCAAGTTAGCAGACGTCTGCAGACGTCGCCAGATCTAAAAGGGTATGCTACTGGCAACAGAATGCACAACGCACGCGAGAGGCCACAGTCTGCCATGTGGCAATCGCTGAATGTTGTAACGCTGAATGGAAAGAGGGCCGACCAGTTCTACCGGTATTTGATACACTGAACATGTGGGCGCATGGAAAAGTCTGGCTGTGTAATGTTTTGTATGGGTGCATATGGCTTACGCTAAGCGACATATGAATCCCCCCTATAGACGGACCTTAAATGACTCGACGACGACGACGACGACGACGACGACGACGACGACGACGACGACGACGACGACGACGACGACGACGACGGCGGCGGCGACGACGACGGCGGCGACGACGACGACGACGACGACGACGACGACGACGACGACGACGACGACGACGACGACGACGGCGACGACGACGACGACGACGACGACGACGACGACGACGACGACGACGACGACGACGACGACGACGACGACGACGACGACGACGACGACGACGACGACGACGACGACGACGACGACGACGACGACGACGACGACGACGACGACGACGACGACGACGACGACGACGACGACGACGACGACGACGACGACGACGACGACGACGACGACGACGACGACGACGACGTATCGTCTCGTTATCGTGATCTTGATGTGACAACACGGTTCAATTCGAGTTCTCCCTTTGCACAGATCTGCCGCTCCTTTAGTACACTTTGTCAAGGATGAGGTGTAGTTGAGGCGAAGCCAAACAGTCCTCGACTGCCGCCGCGAGTTCTCCCGTCTGGGCAGAATGATGTATGAAAACCTGTTTTGCCCTTGTATCGTCGTCGCACCTTCCAGTTGCAATCGCGTACATTGTAGGCAGCTGTTTGGATGGCGCCAATAGTGCCTAAGTAGGTAGAATGAACACTGAGTGCAAAGGATGGATAAACTTTGGAAGATAGACGAGTACCGTACTTCCTTTCGTGACGCAGAATAATGCATCAGTGGCTGATTAGCTTACTTGCCATCCTACCTATAGTTTCCATCTTGCTATTTGAACGTCATGATTTTCACGTACGGTAGTTGACGGATTCACAGTATTCACAAACTTCATCGGTGGCAGACATTGCAGATTCTCGCGCCATATACCCACTTGCCAACGTACTGTATTGTAAGAAGGCGTTTCAGTGTCGTTTCATGAAATCGCGTCAAGGTAACGTAGTTCAGCAACAACAACAGGACAGCTCAGGCTCAGGGGTCATGCCAACCCTTTGGTTGACTGCCACTCTGTTGTGCTTCGCCGCCACTCCTGGATTTGTTTTATCGCCAATAGTTGTCAGACAGAGCTTCGATGTTATTGGAGAGACTGGCAAGAACCAATGGGATTGCGGCCGTTTGGTTAGCACTCATAGTATCCCCTGGGGATGCCCTGAGGTCGACAGGGAAGAACTTGAGACGTTCCCCGGTATTCCGTGGGTCGTCAGACTCATCAGCCGCGACAACAAACGCCATTTCTGCGACGCGTCTATAGTGGGAGCTCGGTGGCTCGTTACGGCTTCTGCCTGCTTCTCCACGGAAGAGCTGCTTCAGGGGTACTCTACTTGCCAATAGTTAGTTTCAACGCTTATTGGATACTGTAACTACGGTATTCAGAGAATTCGAGGTCGTCGCTGGGGGCCAGGAGCAGTCTTCGTGGCCTCAGCGGGTCTATCGCCATCCCAACTTCAACGGAAGTAGTATGGCGCTCGTGAGACTGGCCAGACCGTTGGAATGGTCGGCTGGCGTTCAGCCCGCCTGCCTGTCAAGGCATTCACCCAACCTACTCCATTCTGACACTGTGCAATGTATCATGGCCACTGGAACGTCGGTGGTGCGCATGAGTGTGAGCTTGTGCGATCGACCGCGAAGGTATGAAGACGATAATTCAAAATGGTTTACAGCCAAATTGCAGATTGGCTTACTTTCAGCGCCAATACAATGCTGTGCGCCGAAGGGCAGTGTAGGAACGAAAGCGGTTGCCTCAAAAGAACCATGGGCGCAGGCCTCTTCTGTCTTATGGACGGGAACACCTATGGTCTGTACGGAGTGACTTTCAATGAGCAGCCCATTTGCAACGCCACCACTGCAACGCCGGCCGTCTTTGGAAGCCTCCACGCCGAGTTGCCTTGGATTCGCCGCTGCATGAATCATCCAAGCAGCTGTCGCTCCTTCGGTATCGGTACACAGCGCGATTCTACCTTCCGCCATTTGGTGCAAAGCCGAAAATAGGATCCGCGCCAGCTAGCTGTATGCGCCGTTTCTCGCACGTGCCTGTACCGATTTCTATAAAATTTTGCACACTTACACACTGATATGTTTGCCTTCGAATGCTGTATTAACCACCTGACTCAGCGTTGCAATCGGTGGAGAATTTGGACGAAGTTTGAAATTGGCGCAATTTTCGTCGATTTTCGCTGCGTCAAACTTTATTTTCTAGCTCACGCTAGAGAGGAGATAAAAATTTTCTGATGACATAGTCCCGATGCGGAATTATGTTCTCTTTCGAATGCAAGCAGTTCCAGCCCGATCGGTTCACGTTTGCGAAAGTTACAACCCGAAACGTGGCCGCGAGTCGCAATTTTGGAAATTTACGAAAATCTAATTTTTTGGTTTTTCGCCCGTAACTTCTCGTCCTTTTGACCTTTTGGGCAAGTTAGGGGTGCAATCGATTGCTCTCGTCGAGACGCATCGAATGGTGTCTAAGTCGACGCGATTACTCTACCCTGTACTTTTCTACGAGCGAAAAAGCTTCCCGGGGGTGGGGCGCCGATTTTAGAAGAAATGCCACAAAAAAAGTTTAGAAGCGAAATTCAAAAATCCGGCCTGGTAGCTATTTAGAAGACCCTTGGTGGTGTAGCGTGCCGCAAAAATTTCCGCCCTTTAGCTTAATTTTGAACGAATGCATAGTATGTCGAAATTTTTTGAAACCGATTTTTTGGCTTGTTTGGCCCATATCTCGAGACTGGAGTGTCGTTTCGACATCGGACAACAACTAATCGATAGCCACTGAGATGCTCTATAAATTATGTTTAATCGACCATTTGCGAAATCTTTGCGGTTTTTGACGAATTTGCCAATTTTCACCAAACGGTACATTTGAACCACTGACAGTGGAAATGACTGGCGGGCGCACGTTCAATGTGCCGACACTTCCGGTTTCATTAGTTAATTTAATTTAATTGTGTTTAATTGTAAATTTAATCAACTGAAATTCCTTATCAAAGCCGCAGTGTCGAAGCGTTACAGTCTAGATGAGGCATTTGTGAGACGCGAAATGCTGTAAGTACCTACAACGAAAGGTGCTGGGCTGCGTTGATGCCTACCCTAAACATTAAAGATGTCATCGGTAAATTTCCTTGACATATTCTGCCAACGTATTTTGAGCCGATGCACTTTTATTATTAAAGTTGACACTAGTTAGACATGCATTTGAGCTGCCAATTTGTCCGGAGATTACCAGTAGCTAGCATAAGAAGTGTACTCTTCGCAACTATTGCACCATACGGAAGACGTGCCGTTTCGCGACATTATTGTTCTCGCGTAGACAGTAACGCTTCGCTTCTTCAGCTAGACTGTAACGCTTCGACACTGCGGCTTTGATAAGGAATTTTAGTTGATTAAATTTACAATTAAACACAATTAAATTAAATTAACTAATGAAACAGGAAGTGTCGGCACATTGAACGTGCGCCCGCCAGTCATTTCCACTGTCAGTGGTTCAAATGTACCGTTTGGTGAAAATTGGCAAATTCGTCAAAAACCGCAAAGATTTCGCAAATGGTCGATTAAACATAATTTATAGAGCATCTCAGTGGCTATCGATTAGTTGTTGTCCGATGTCGAAACGACACTCCAGTCTCGAGATATGGGCCAAACAAGCCAAAAAATCGGTTTCAAAAAGTTTCGACATACTATGCATTCGTTCAAAATTGAGCTAAAGAGCGGAAATTTTTGCGGCACGCTACACCACCAAGGGTCTTCTAAATTGCTACCAGGCCGGATTTTTGAATTTCGCTTCTAAACTTTTTTTGTGGCATTTCTTCTAAAATCGGCGCCCCACCCCCGGGAAGCTTTTTCACTCGTAGAAAAGTACAGGGTAGAGTAATCGCGTCGACTTAGACACCATTCGATGCGTCTCGACGAGAGCAATCGATTGCACCCCTAACTTGCCCAAAAGGTCAAAAGGACGAGAAGTTACGGGCGAAAAACCAAAAAATTAGATTTTCGTAAATTTCCAAAATTGCGACTCGCGGCCACGTTTCGGGTTGTAACTTTCGCAAACGTGAACCGATCGGGCTGGAACTGCTTGCATTCGAAAGAGAACATAATTCCGCATCGGAAGTATGTCATCAGAAAATTTTTATCTCCTCTCTAGCGTGAGCTAGAAAATAAAGTTTGACGCAGCGAAAATCGACGAAAATTGCGCCAATTTCAAACTTCGTCCAAATTCTCCACCGATTGCAACGCTGAGTCAGGTGGTTAATACAGCATTCGAAGGCAAACATATCAGTGTGTAAGTGTGCAAAATTTTATAGAAATCGGTACAGGCACGTGCGAGAAACGGCGCATACAGCTAGCTGGCGCGGATCCTATTTTCGGCTTTGTGCCGCGTTTCGGCCCCCCCCCCCCCCTGGTGCTTTCGAAGGAAGGCTGGTTTCAGAGCCGGGCGCCAGAGTGCTGATCGTCGGAGGCAGCAACGACTTCTTCCGCCACCATTACATCTTCTCCTTCGAGCCTCGAACCGGTCGGCTAGGACGCTGGAGCCATGGTGATCTGTCCGACGGATGGCAGTACGGCCACACAGCGGTCGCCGGCCGTCTGCCGTCGTCGGCCGGCTTCCTCGTGGTCGACCTGGAAAAGAGAGTGACTTTGGAGTGGGTTGACAGGGCGGACGTTGGCGGCGGCTACTTTCGCCAGGTCGCAAGCATCAGCCGAGAACGGGCCCATGCGGCTGCGGCGGTTGTGGGTGAGTCGGCCGTTTGCGAACGGCATGGTGAACGATAGAGGTAGAGGCGTCCATCCGCTGTAAGACTGGCCGCGAAATGCGTGCGTTTCTACACATTTTCGCCTCTTACGCATGTTCAGGCGACCGATTCATGCTCTGTGGAGGTGGAGACAGTCACAAGGTGCCGCCTCTGGACAATTGCGAGTGGTACGGCCCCCCTCTGTACTACTGGAGGAGCTTTCCGAAGCGAATGCCTGTGGCGGTGCACAACGCGGCGGCCGCCGCCTTCGAAGGGCTACTGTACGTGATCGGCGGCCACGACGCCAACGGGACCACTTACTATTCCACCCTGCAGCGTCTCAACGTCAGGGCAGCGGAGTGGACAATGCTGGCCAATATGACCGAAGATAGGTGGGCGCAGAATATCGGCATGGAGCGAGACCGATGTCGGCTGGAGTTGGATTTGACACTGTCAAGTCAAGCTTGCGGAGTGTCCAATAGGTTACGCACACCTCACTGCACTAAGAACTGTGCAAATTGGTTTGCATCACGCTTGGCAGGGCTCTTGGAGAGGCGGTGACTCTGCCGCTCGGCGACGGCAGTTGGATTATTGTCGTCTGCGGCGGCACCAACAACGGCACCTACAAGACGGCTTCTTGCGAGCAGGCATCCGCTTCACGTCTAGTTTTCGAGCTTGCACAAATACAGCATTCTATAATTTTACAGTACTCCATCGAGGAAGATCGCTGGTCGCCATTCCCGCCAATGAAGGTGCCGAGAGCTTGGCACGGCCTGGTCGAGTGGGCGGGGGGTCTTTTCGCCATCGGCGGCCGAGACGACGAAGAACATACCAACACGACCCTTCCCTCCATGGAGCAGTGGCGTCCCTCGACCAAGGAGTGGTCCCTGCTGGACGCCAAGTTGCCCAACGGCGGCAATCAAGAATTCGGAGTGGTGATCTACTGATACGCGCGATGGAAAATGCCTTGGAAAGTGTTACTTCTACGTATGTTCTTCGTGTGCTCCTATACACCTTGTGTCAGCGTAGTTGTGAGGATGTACACATGTTCAGCCAAACTGTGAACAACATGTGACAGCCACGTCGTCGTCGTCGTCGTCGTCCAGCGACCAGCGACTACTCTTCATCTTCTTGTGTATCACAGAGTGTCTTCTCCTCCAGAGGACGGTTCTGTTGCGTCTGTTGAGATCCTTCTCCTTTGCAGACGCCACCGAACGACTGATCGAAAACTGGAAATATGTGATGCGCGGGATGAGTTGAAGCAGTCGAAATTGACGTTTTGCTGTGTACACAGCGCCATTGTTTGAGTCGAGTTGTTTAGTTGTTTGTTTGGCAATCATCTTGAGAACTTCGCCTCTCGCTTCAGTTTTGTTTTCCAGAATTGGACTTCGCCACAAGTGGCCCGATTGCGGCTGAATTGATTCACTAGTGTGCATGTTTAGAATGTCAGACGCTTGGAGAATGCCACAAATCCTTGCTCGCTTATTATGTAGCTTGCTTCGACGAGCAGAAAGCTGCCGTAAAGTGATTCTTTTTGGTTTCGTGTTGGTTGTGACATTGTGTTCGTTCTCGTTCCTTCTGAGCTTCCCACTACATCTAGAGTGCAGGTTAACGAGCAAACGAGACGCCGTCATCATAGAGCAACCGAATCGCGATTCACGAAGTGCACATCACAAAATCACGGTTTCTGCAGCTATCTGCCAAGTCGTCGAATCACTCGCTCTTCGGCCGATCACAAGACGACGTCTTCAGAGGTGTCCGTCCTGCCGCCTTCCGTCGACGGCTGAACTGACAATTTTGTCTCGCATTGCAAACAAAGCAGACTTTATAGGCTAAGGGGGGAGCGCAAACCTCCGTAGTACTCTCCTTCTCTTCGTGACTGGCGGAGAAGCGGCTGGACTGGCTGGATACGGTAGCTTTCTCCTTGTCTTTCAAACTGCTCCACTCCTTATAGGAAGCGCCGGTTTCAGTGGACACTGGGGCCGAATAGGGCTCCTCCTCCTCTTCATCTGATTCGTTGGTGGCGAGACTGTCCAGTTCTTCCACTTCCGTCCACGTGCTCATAGCTTCTGTAGCCTCAAAGGTCTCACCTTCCTCATCTGACTCCTCCTCATTCACCATTTCCTTTGTGAAACCTTTTCCTCTCTTCAAGGACGCCATCCTTCTTCCAGGAAGCGCTTCGCTCTCAGAGAAAAGAGACTTCCACTTTTCGGTTGTCGACTTGTTTCGATTGGAAGATTTCTCCTCTCTTCGCTTCGTCTTCTTCGCCACCGTAACAGAGTGATCTTCGGCCATGCGATCTCTCAGCTTTCGAATCTTGGTTGCTTTCCGCCTGCGATGAGCTGCTTCTCCACTGGCAGCTCTGCGGTTCTGGCGCCGCCTTCGGCGAAGGAGAATGAACAGAATTGAAGCTCCGATGATGAACAGCAAAAGCACTGAAGCTGGAAGGACTATGAGAAGAAGCCAGTTGAAACCTCCACCAGTAGCTTCACTCGACGTCGCTTCAGTGGTGAAGGATGAAGCCTCGGACTGAATTCTTGTTGCCGCTTTCGTACTGTAACTTTCCATCTCGACCTTCGTCTCTGCGCCAGAAGTAACGGTGACTGAGGACATTCGACTTGGCATTTCTACGGCCGTTCTGTCAGACCCACGTGTTGTAGACCGACGCGATGACGACACGCCTGAAGGAGACGCGAATGGAAAAGCGCAACGATTTGAGGACAGACGGAATAGACCTTCTATGTGTGATGGTGTTGCCGAGTGCGAAGCGCCCGATGGCGACGAAGTCAAATCTGGGACGCTTGTCTCGCTGACTGAGTAGACGCTTGTCGTCGTGGTCTGGTTAGTAACCGCTGTCAATCTCGCGTCTGAGCTCCTGCCGGTGGGCGCGCTTGTTGTGGCCGCAGTAGTGTTTCTCGATGCAGTTGTTGTGCTGGTGGTCGTCGTTGTAGTGGTGCCGGTCGTGGTTGTGGTGGTTGTCACGAAGCG
>JASAMZ010013033.1:0-5000 GCA_030248115.1 Linhomoeus sp. GSCO2_2 | reverse complement strand
TCTCCTCCATCCACTGGAAATCGAAGGCCCCTGAAGGCACCAGCGACAGTTGTGCCACTACGAGGATGTGGAGACGTCCAGCGCCTATGCTTCCACCAACTGTGATCCTTCTCCTCCATCCACTGGAAATCGAAGGCCCCTGAAGGCACCAGCGACAGTTGTGTCACTACGAGGATGTGGAGACGTCCAGCGCCTATGCTTCCACCAACTGTGATCCTTCTCCTCCATCCACTGGAAATCGAAGGCCTCTGAAGGCACCAGCGACAGTTGTGTCACTACGAGGATGTGGAGACGTCCAGCGCCTATACTTCCACCAACTGTGATCCTTCTCCTCCATCCACTGGAAATCGAAGGCCCCTGAAGGCACCAGCGACAGTTGTGCCACTACGAGGATGTGGAGACGTCCAGCGCCTATGCTTCCACCAACTGTGATTCTTCTCCTCCATCCACTGGAAATCGAAGGCCCCTGAAGGCACCAGCGACCGTTTCAAGATTTCACACCCCCCACCACCCCCCCCCCCTCTTCCAGCGGGAAATTCTAGGGGGAATCATACATACGTACTACAATGCCAGACTATCAAAGCCAAGCTAAAAGAAGCAGCATATTGTGGGTTAGTCATCGGCGCGTGTAATGGCTGTCCGTGCGAGACTCCGTCATGTTGGAAACTGCTGCTCAACACAGCGACTCAACACAAACCAAACTTGTCCGCAGATTTATGGATCGTGGAATCATCGATACTCCTTCTAGGATTTTCGCAGAAATGCAATTCTTTCATGTGCTAATTAATTTGTCAATTCTGAAGTGAAATAAAATGCCCGGCAGACCGCAAGTGCCGTCTACCGGAATTCCGGAAAGGCGTCTGTACTTCGGTTACGACAAAGACGACATTCTGCTGTATTTCACGGCTTTTATCGGGATTGTTTTACCGGGATTCGTGTACCTGTTGTATGCCAAGCTGCAGAAGTCGTTGTATTACTTCTTCTCGAGGAGAGGGTGGATCAAAACCGATACCCCTGTAGTTGAGGAGAGAGAAATTGAAGTGTGAAAGACGGACATTTGAAATTGAAATTGGACAAATTGTTAACAAAACTCAATTGTACAGGGCGACGACAACAGTGAGAGCGACGCGGTTGAAGTTAGTGACAGACGTGCGGAATCGAAACCTTCAATATCCAGTTGGAATGGACGCGGAGTTACCGTATTCTTCGCGTCGCAAACAGGGACTTGCGAGGTTGCACTATTGTTTTTAGCACTCCGACCCTAGAAGGGCGGAGGGCTATAGTGGAGGCACCGATTTCATAAAGTTTGTACCCAAGATTTTTCGCGCGTGCTTCGTCCGATTTGGACGCGGTTTTTTTTAATCGATAGCTCTCGAGGGATAGTAGGTGTGGACGCACCTTCATTTTTTTCGCGTAGTGGAAAAAATTTTGAGAAAATTCAAAAATTCGAATTTTGTAGTACATTGAAAAGCGTTCGCGCCCCACAAAATTCGCAATACTTTATCGATTTTGGTGTTTTTTGGATATGTTATAGTCCTCGACAAGATCTAGCTGGGAAAAGAAACCTCAGCTTCCTAGGTGGTCCCACGCGGAAGTTATGGAAGAAAGAAAATTTTCGGGATGTGAAATTTCGGTGTAAAAAATCGAGTTGTGAGATTCTGGTGTAAAATCGCTCCAAACGCTTTTTTCCGACATGAACCTATCGATTTGCTTCAATTTGACACCAAAATCGGCGGAATCGGCCCAGCATATCTTTCTGGACGATTGCTCAACGGCCGTCGATTTTGACCTATTTTTGGCACTTTTCGACTTTCAGCTGCTTTCACGCACGAAAGCGACTCTTTGTGCCAAAATGGACTGCACCACGTGATTCCCCGTCGAAAAGTGATACGGAACCGAGTTTAAAAAATAGTTTTCCGGCTACCGTACTCCCGGCCGCGTCCAAATTCGAAGTACATCTCTGTTGACTTATTTTCGGCACTATTCGACTTTGGGCTTCTGTAACGCTCGAATGCGACTCCTAATGGCTAAATGGTGTCCACCACGTGATTCCCCGTCGAAAAGTGATACGGAACCGATTTTCAAAAATATTTTTCCGGCTACCGTACCCCCGGCCGCGTCCAAATTGAAAGTGCACCTCTGTTGACAGAATCACAGTTGGAGTCGATTTCGATGCTTTCGAGGGCGCTGATTCCGAATGTGGCACTCGTTTTGCGATGCGGACCAGGATTTGCGACTTATCATCCACAATTGGGGCACCTTAACCATGTTTTGTCGAAACTCTAAGCGTGGGGATTGTTCGGTGCAGTATCCAATTTCGGGCATTCTGCGCTGTTGACAAAGTCGGCATTAGTTCTGCGCTGACGAAGTCGGCACTGGTAAGGAAGTTTCAACAACAACTGCTGTCGCACAGAAGTTTCTTTCCACTACTTCTTAGGACCAGGTATGACCGCGGTACAGTTCTGCTGTGCGCCGGCATTTGTTGGTGCGGGAAATTTGATTTCCGTATGGTGTCCTCTAAAGTCATGTTCGGGCGGGATTTGCGGTGAATCTTATCTTTGTGTGGTAAAATTGCCTATTGTACACGGTATGCAATCGCTTTGTGTGTTTTCGTCGACTGTTCTCTCTCTCTCTCTCTCTCTCTCTCTCTCTCTCTCTCTCTCTCTCTCTCTCTCTCTCTCTCTCTCTCTCTCTCTCTCTCTCTATCTCTCTCTCTCTCTCTCTCTCTCTCTCTCTCTCTCTCTCTCTCTCTCTCTCTCTCTCTCTCTCTCTCTCTCTCTCTCTCTCTCTCTGTTTTCGCGCCCATGTGTTTTGTAGTAATACGTTACTGTAGTGCGCCGGTATTCTCCATAGGGTTAAGTCGCTGCAGTAATTGGTTCGTCTTTGTTTCCGTTCCGCGCTCTCTCGTTCCCACGCTCTGCTTGGCGCGGACGCTCGATTGTGTAAGCGTGTTTCGTGGCGCGCTTGTCTAGATCTACCGCATAGATAGCCAGCCAGCTGCGCGCGCCCACTTCTTTGTCGAGTGCCGTGCGTTGTGTATTAGAGATGGGCACCGGTCACCGGCCGCAGCCGGGCCCATTGCCGGCTGGTTGAAGCTTCACACTGCCAGTCGCTGGGTTTATCCATATTGAGTTTTCCGACGGTCTGTTGCGCGGCGCGCGGACAGTCTGTTGCGCAGCAGGCGACGCAATACCTCCATCTGCTATTCCCGAGTCGGGTCGGAGTGCTTCTATGCAGGGGCTCCTGCACGTAATCCTTGTTTGGTCTTTTGGAGGCTTGTATTTCATTTGCGAGACGCGATATTTTTTCGAATTCTCTTGTAGAAATTGGCCGAAGCCTTGACAGAGAGTTTGTCGTCGAAATTTGGCGAAACAGCCCACGTGGCGCTCTGCGATTTCTCGGCTGTGGACCCGGACGAATTTCTATCGTTGGAGGTCCACTTTGCAAACCTATATCTCACGCTACTTTTATTGTAACACACTGTGCTTTCTACAGGGTGTGGCTATATTCCTTGTGTCAACATTTACCGATGGAAATCCACCCGAAGATTCTGAATGGTTCTTCGATTGGTTGGACGACGCCGTTTTGGACTTTCGACTGTCGAAATCGGTTTTCGACCAGTTGAAAATCGGGATTTTGGGCCTGGGCAACTCGAGTTATGGGCCAAAGTTGTACTGTAAGGTGGGAATGCCGTAACTATTCTTGTAAAACCCTCCCCCTCCAATACCCCCCCCCCCCCCCGCACCCCGAGGAGCGGTGTTGGAAAACACACCCCCCAGTCCAATAGTACCCCTACTTAATGTATGTGTACTATATGGCATACTGTATGCGTGTATACTACACTATTGTGTGTTACTGTAACTACTATATGTATGGAAATGTGCCTGTAGTACATGGCATGTTAAGGTTATTCAGTGCACGGAAGGTACCTACATTCTGTATGGCATACGTACATACAGGCCATAGCTTAATCCATTCCAGCCTATTTGCGTAGGTTTTGTTACACTTTGTAAAGGACATTTCCCCAATATTCAGGTCGCCAAACGTCTCTCTAAGCAAATGAAAGCTCTGTCCGCCAAAACTCTCATTCCACTTGGTTTCGTTGACGAGTCCAAATCGGCTACTGTAACGGAACAATTTGAAAAGTGGCAGTGTAAACTGTTGGATTCGCTGAAAGTGGAATTGCGCGTTGGTTCTAACGAATCGCCGTTGGAAAAGAATAAGAAGGTTGAGCAATGAATTTGAACGGTTTTGTGACTGAAATTTAGACAGCTCTAACTTTTAGATGTTACCTTTGGATGACAGCGACAGTGGAAAATCTGACGATAGTATGGTGGATTTGGAAGATCTCATTGGAAGCAGCAATCGGAAAGGGTCCTCTCCCAAATACGACGCTAGCGGCAGCGACGTTGCCATTGACACTGCACAGGTGAATTTGACTGTTTTGACTTGCTATATTTTGATTTTAACAGGTACGCCCCCCCCCCCAATCAGGAAAATTCCCAAAAATCGGCCTAGAATTAGCAAGTATTTTCGCCTGCGGCGCTATTTACCACCCCTACCCTAGTTGGGGGGTGGGCTATTGTCGGGACACCTAAAATAAAAATCTCCCCCCCCCCCCCCCCCAAGATTTTTCGCGCGTGCTTCGTCCGATTTGGACGCGGTTTTTTTAATCGATAGCTCTCGAGGGATAGTAGGTGTGGACGCACCTTCATTTTTTCGCGTAGTGGAAAAATTTTGAGAAAATTCAAAAATTCGAATTCTGTAGTACATTGAAAACGGTTCTCCAAGCATAACTTTCGCAAAAGTTTATCGATTCTGGCGATTTTTGGATATGTTATAGTCCTCGAGAATATCTACCTTGGAAAAGAAACCTCAGCATCCTAGGTGGTCCCACGCGGAAGTTATGGACGAAAGAAAATTTTCGGGATGTGAAATTTCGGTGTAAAAAATCGAGTTGTGAGATTCTGGTGTAAAATCGCTCCAAACGCTTTGATCCG
>JASAMZ010013031.1:67500-70516 GCA_030248115.1 Linhomoeus sp. GSCO2_2 | reverse complement strand
CATGTTTGGTTCTTTGTTCAGTTACGTATTGCCTTCATGATCACGCCGCCTAGCATATTCTTGCCGATCCATTTTGACCTGTCGACAATGTTGGGGTCGGTCTGCGCCAAACCTGCAATTATTAGTTGTATTTATAGTTGCTGATTCACCCACTTGCAAAATTCTATTCATATTGTGATATTGGTATATTTCTTCTTACCAATTCCCCATTTCGTGTCGCCCGGAGCAGCCTCGGCTACGGTCAGTCCCTTGGTGCGCAGAAGCTCTTTCTTCAGAGGTTCGTTTTGTCGGAACTGTAAGTGAAATCGTGCGACAAGTATTATCACGTGTCAACCAAGTTGGGGGAACTGTGTTAAGTTTGGGGGAGAGGGGGGGGGGGGGGAGGAAGGGCGCGCACGCACACGCTCTAGGAGACAGGCGCTACAATTCACAAGTGATACGTGACACTCCTTGAGTGTCAGATAGGCACTCCGCGTGATTGTTTTAGCAGACGGGGGGACAGAAACGCGTCGGAGCAGGCTGTACTGACGACGATGAGCGCAGGCTGCACTGACCGCTGACTGTCTATAGCCACTCACAATGTAGATTGCCAATTGTAGATTGTAGATTCCCAATTGTACAGGCGCGCCTTATCTACGCTACACAGCGGGGGCTCCCCCGCTGGGGTGGACGGCGTCGGTGGCTCTTAGGGCTACAGTCCGGTTCTCCTATAACTCGGTTAGATTGTGCGTGCATAGACGCCTTTCTCAGCGCTTCTTATATGGACGGCGTACTGTAACCGCACAGCAAAATCAATGGCGGGCGGTATTTTCGGAATCTCGCGAAATTTTACAGAGCGTGAGTATTCAGGCCAAAATCAGGCTAAATGCACCGCATATCGCCAAACAAACGACGAATTCGCGTTCTGCTGCGTCAGAAAGCCCAGACACAACCGTTGCATACGTACTGCCACCTGCTCTCTTTCCTCTCGTCTTGATCACGTGGTGGAACGATTTTTTCGCCGCGCCTCAGCGCGGCGATGTGTATATATACAGATGACGAGCGATACGTATGTGGTGGTGCTGGGTTCGGTTAGTATGGCTCATGTACTAGTGGGTAGAGCAGAGCGGATGGTAAGAAGGACAGATTGTGGGACGACTTCATGAATTGAGTAGGGAATTCTTTGAATGCCTGGCCAAAGTGGCAAAGTCAGTAAACGAAATATTCAGATTAGCGGTATCAAAGACAATAGGCAAGAGTATTCACTTCCGTGGTGAATAAATATTTTGCGTGGAGCTGTTGTTCATTGAGCAAGGCTTTGTTTACCTATCGTAGTAAACCTCCATTTTGTTTTGTTGCACCTCTATTATGTTATTGATGCTCTGCCTCAGTCGGTATTCCAATTTGATCTATTCCGATTCTCGTCAGGGTTACCCTATTTGGCGTCTTCGCTCTAAAATTCAGTTTCACGTTTGGTTCACCGATTATGGTATGGCATCTTGTAAAATTGTGATTTCCTCACATCGCTTGGTTTTAACTTTTTTCATTCTATTTCATTTTTTGATCTATTACTACTAGACATCATCAAGTAATGCAATTAAGTGATGATTTGAATCCACTCACCGCCCCAATTTGGTCGTGCATCTGCTTGGAGAGCTCCAGAACTTGCAATAATTCGATTCAGTGCCGAGATCAAAGCGTTGTACATTCTTTAGCAGTTCCTCGCACTTTGGCTTTCAGACTACCGGCTAGCTCGTCGTCCAGACTTGAAGTCAACTCTGCGCCTTTCTGTTGAAGGTTGGTTGATTGGGCAATGTCGTCCTGAAATTTGAAGAAAGTGTGAGAATTTCTACTTGCATTAAAGCTCAAGTTGGAAGGAGGATCCAGTGTTAATAACCGCAAGCCGAGAACAACATTGTTACAGTATCCCTTTCAACAATTAATCGATAAGTGCTAATTCACTTCGCTGTCACTGCATTTGGTGCAAAATCCAAATGCAGAAAAGTATTGCACAAAATCTTCCTTTTCAATCATTTTGTTATATGGCATATCTTTCGAGCAATGTTCTTCAGGTAAACTTTCCGCCACAATTGCATTTGGAATTTAGCTACCTGAGTCTGCCCGGTCTCTCGCAATAAACGGCGATTAGTTGATTTACCGTTTCTAGCAGCCATCGCCCACTTCTCTGTCTTTCTCTAGTTGCATCATGTCCTGCGCGAAAATGGATTGGAGCTGAAGGGATAAGAAATCGAGAAATGATCAAATTTTTCCAAAGCAACGACGGCAAGAACAACAACAACAACGACGGCAGCAGCGACGACGACGACGACGGCGGCGACGACGACGACGACGACGACGGCGACGACGACGTTCTCCGTATCCTTACCTTTCTAAACTGCTCCTCAAACAGTCTCAGTTCCAAACACTGCTGCAATCTTCGCTCGTGCTTGGTCCAAAAGCGATCGAAGCTTCTCTCCGTCTCATCCAATTGGATCAGCATCCGTTCAATAGCCGTCACGTTGTGCAGTCGCGTGGGACTGAGTTGTTCCGCCCTAGGCGTTTTGTCGACCTGTCTCACTCCCTTCAGAAGTGTCATTCCCTTTCGCACCGAGATTCTGAAGTCTTCCTGAAAGTACAAAAGCTCACAAACACCATTTGTAGTTGAATTCCTGAACTACCGTCGTACCGTACCTTGATCGCGTCCCGCTCGCATCTCTGCGTGTCCAGAATGTGCTTTGTCGTTTCGGCGTCGTTTGGTAGTTCGGTTTCCCGCAAGCAGCGGCCGAATTCGCTGAGAGATGCGGCGATAATATTGGCGCTGCTCCTCAGGCGCTCGATGTCCTTTAAATTTCAAAACTTACAAAACAGGAAATGAGAAAATGTAACTACACAGATAAAACAATACCAAAACCACAACTTGTGAAGATAAATTATCAAATTATAATAAAACTAAGTTGAATGAAAATAATACAGTACACCTAGTACAATAGTCACGGCACACTGACCATTCTATGCTGCACCCATTCCAAATGGTTGT
>JASAMZ010013031.1:0-57500 GCA_030248115.1 Linhomoeus sp. GSCO2_2 | reverse complement strand
GATGGTTCAAAAATGAAAAAAATTTACATACCCCCATTTTAGATATATGCGCAAGAGTGAGCCGGATTTGACCGAACTTGGCGATTACGCTACCACGGCCGCTGAAAGTTAAAACAGACACTTCTCGAGATGGATCTGTCGGAACTGCCTGATTTTTTGACACATGGTAGACAACTAATGCCGCAATAAATGACGCAAGTCTAAGACAATTTGTTTCCGTGTAGCGGGCACAGCATGCAAAAACCCGGCCGCGGGGGGAATTCGGAAATATTCGGGGACGCGGTTTTTGGTTAATTTGACCCAGAAATAGCTCGAAGTTACACCCGATTGTTTGGTCATGGGAAGTCCTTTCAAATACCTTTCGATTAGTCCACAAACGAAAAAAATCGACGTACCCCCATTTTAGATATGTGCGCTGGAATGTTCTGAGTTTGACATATTTTGACAAGTTCAGCTACCATGGCAGTAGGTATGGGAAGCGGCGTATCGTACAGTAGGGCTGGCCTAGTCAACTGATTTGTTCACAGTAAATGAAGAATACCAAACTTTGTAAACGGCAGATGTTTGGAGCAATTTGATTTTGCAATGCAAACGCAGCAGCAAAAATCCGGTCGATGGTCGGCAGATTTCGACACTGGGTTTGGCTACTCAACCTTCACGGTTTTGTGGCGGCCGAACGAAACAAAGTTCGAAGGTAGTATAGTTGAATAAAATAACCCCATAGGTGTCCTCTAACAGCCCACAAAGTTTCAGCGAAATCGGGACCGATAATTTTTGTGGAAGAATTTCAGTCGCTCAAAAATTATTCGGAGAAATTATCGGTCCCGATTTCGCTGAAACTTTGTGGGCTGTTAGAGGACACCTATGGGGTTATTTTATTCAACTATACTACCTTCGAACTTTGTTTCGTTCGGCCGCCACAAAACCGTGAAGGTTGAGTGGCCAAACCCAGTGTCGAAATCTGCCGACCATCGACCGGATTTTTGCTGCTGCGTTTGCATTGCAAAATCAAATTGCTCCAAACATCTGCCGTTTACAAAGTTTGGTATTCTTCATTTACTGTGAACAAATCAGTTGACTAGGCCAGCCCTACTGTACGATACGCCGCTTCCCATACCTACTGCCATGGTAGCTGAACTTGTCAAAATATGTCAAACTCAGAACATTCCAGCGCACATATCTAAAATGGGGGTACGTCGATTTTTTTCGTTTGTGGACTAATCGAAAGGTATTTGAAAGGACTTCCCATGACCAAACAATCGGGTGTAACTTCGAGCTATTTCTGGGTCAAATTAACCAAAAACCGCGTCCCCGAATATTTCCGAATTCCCCCCGCGGCCGGGTTTTTGCATGCTGTGCCCGCTACACGGGAACAAATTGTCTTAGACTTGCGTCATTTATTGCGGCATTAGTTGTCTACCATGTGTCAAAAAATCAGGCAGTTCCGACAGATCCATCTCGAGAAGTGTCTGTTTTAACTTTCAGCGGCCGTGGTAGCGTAATCGCCAAGTTCGGTCAAATCCGGCTCACTCTTGCGCATATATCTAAAATGGGGGTATGTAAATTTTTTTCATTTTTGAACCATCGAGAGGTATTTGAAAGAGCTTTCCATGAGAAAAAAATTGGGTGTAACTTCGAACTATTTCGTTGTCAAATTCGACAAAAACCGCAAAATCGAAAATTTTTTCGATTGCTAATTCCGAGTGTCTTTTGGGCGCCGTGCTCGCAAGGTGTCACGGATTTCCTTCAAACTTGCAAGGTTTGTAGAGGCACTTGCCCTCTATCACGTGTTAAACAATTGTTTCGTTCCGCCTCGCACAGCGCGAGCAATAGACATTTTGCTCTTCGTCATTTGGACAGCCAAAATTTCGTCAAGTAGGCTAACTTTGGCACCCTGTATCTCGCGCTAGGAAGGTCGCAGCGACCTGGGACAAAAACTAGCATGCTTAGAATTAGTTCTACTTTAACATATGTGAAAATCAGCCAAATCGAAGAAGGTCGAAAATTCGTGTCCACTATTGGCCCCAAAGAGTCGATCCTCTGGGGCAGCGTCTCTTAAGGTCATGTAAAAAATTTTGCTGACGTGAACAAACCAGAAGCCGCTACGCCGATGATTGTTTGCCTATTCGGTGGCAGAACGTAAATGACAAAACCAGAATAAAGCGCAGCAAAAAAGCAAAATGGTCGCCGAGGATCGAACCTCGGCCGGCTCGCACGTTTTTGCGCGCGATCCGGCGGCTTTCCCGCCTACGCCATGCTGTCGCATCACAGCGCTTCTCAAAACGCCGCTCTTATACTCTCCGTTGGCGTCTATTCAGCAGACTACGGTGCTTTAGCACGTCCGCACGATCGATATCCCCCGTAAGCACCGTAACATTGCAAATAGAGATAATTTGTCGAAAAATTTCAAACTTCAAACGTTACACCCACACTCATTTTGAAATTAGCAACAGCAAATCTCATCGGATCCGTAATCGGCGACATCGACTCTACCTGACGCCATCTGTCACGTGTTTTACTTCGGCGGGACAAAAAAGTTCGCGGACTACACATCGTCATCTGTATATATACACATCGCCGCGCTGAGGCGCGGCGAAAAAATCGGTTGGAATTCGGTAAAATTTGACTTTCAAATAATTGAAAACTAAACTGTGAGTTTCAGTTTCAGTTTCAGTTAACTGATTGTAACTGGAACTGAAACTGAAACTAGTTTAAGTTTCTATTAGCCACCCTGTTTGGGCGTTAGTCTACAGTACTAGTGCCTTTAGCCCATAGGTGATACTGTATAATCTATAGCTGAACACCTATGGAAACAGAGCCACTTGTATCGACCCATGGAAATCAGCCACTGCTCACAACATGTATTGGCCTATGGCTCACGGCCAATGCTCACAACAGCCCGTGGGAGATTCTGATAGATCTAAAGTCATTTGAAACGTGCCTCTATCAGTGCCTGCTTTTAGGGTTGCACCAGCTTTCAGATAAATTTAATGTCTTCTGACACGGTGCCCCTGCCAGTGCCTGCATTTACCATTGCGCCCACTCCTGTGCCTTTGATTACATTGAACTTTGCATATAAGTGTTTGTGTTTAGCCCATAAGAGGATTCAGATAGATCAAAAGTCTCTTGACACTGTGCTCTTGCCAGTGCCTGCATTTATCGTCAAACCTGTTCCTGTGCCTCTGAATACACTGAAGCTAACACGTGGATGCTTGTGTTTAGCCCTTAGGAGATTTTAGATAGAGCCAATGTCTTCTGACACTGTGCCCCTGCCAGTGCCTGCATTTATCATCGAACCTGTTCCCGTGCCTCTGAATACATGTTGGAGTCTCACAGAGACAACTTGGTAGTGATTTGTGACACGACAGTGCGAAATTTCCACAAAAATGACCAGTAGGCACTCTTTAGTGCTCTGAATGTACTGTGCAGTCGATATTTCCGTGAATTTTGTGGAATTTAGTGATTTGCAAAAGTTTTAAAATAGGAGGGGATTCCTTCCAGCCCACGACGGTCAGTTTAAGCTATAGATCTCCAGGATCCGTCAACTGTGTCAAGAGTTATCGCGATAACAAACAGACAGGCGGACAAACTCTATGCCGCTTAGTATAGAGGACTAGAGCCTTTAGCCCGTAGGAGAATCTCTATGGTCAATAGCCCATGAGTAGTCAACCTGTAGGACATTTGAGATAGCACTCAAGTCATTTGTCAATGTGCCCCTGCCAGTGCCTACATTTACTACTGCACCAGCTCCCATGCCTGTAAATACACAATAGACACTTGGCTTTAGCCCATAGACAATTGGCTTTAGCCCGTAGGACAGTTCAGGTGGATCTCAAGTCATTCGACCCTGCGCCCCTACCACTGCCTACGTTTAGGATCGCACCAGCTCCAGTGCCTGTAAATACACAGTAGACGCTTGGGTTTAGCCTATAAACATTTGGGTTTAGTCCATAGGACATTTCAGATAGATCCCAAGTCATTCGACCCTGTGCCCATGCCAGTGCCTACATTTAGGCTCGCACCAGCTCACGTGCCTGTAAATACACAATAGACACTTGGGTTTAGCCCGTTGACAGTTGGGTTTAGCCCGCAGGACATTTCAGACAGATCTAAAGTCGTTTGATGTAGATCCAGTATAGTTTGATGCTGTGTCCCTGCCAGTGCATGCAGTGCCTGCGAATACACGTTGGAATCTCACAGCGACAACTCCATAGTGGATGATGACACGCTTAGGTGGTTTTGGCGCGAAATCAAACGTCAGTCACGCGAAATCAAAAGTCAGTCGATGCTGTGTCCCTGCCAGTACATGCAGTGCCTGCGAATAAACTTTCGAGTCTCAGAGCGACAACTTCATAGTGAATGGTGACACTCTAAAGTGCATTTGGCGCGAAATCAAACGTCAGTCACGCGAAATCAAACGTCAGTCACAGCGTGTAGTGCCTTCTGTGCTCAGAATGTACTGGCGCAGTCGATATTTTCGAAATATTATGGAATTTAATCATCGGTAAAAGTTCTAAAATAGGAGGTGCAAAACTACATGTTCTGACGGTCAGTTTAAGCTATTGATCATTACGATCCGTCAACTGTAGCGAGCGCTAGAGCGTTTACAGACAGACAAACAAACAGACAGACGGACAGACTCTTGCCGCTTAGTATAGAGGACTAGTGGTGTTTAGCCCGTAGGATAATCTGCATAGTCAAAAGAAGACTGTCGTTAGGCAACCAAACCATCAATAGTCGAAACATGACGCACCACCATGATCATAATGTGCTAAAGCCAATGACTCACTCAGTAGATGTTTGACTTTACCTCATAGATGATTGCAGACTTCAGCTGTCTGTGCCACTGTTCAACCAGTTTTGCATTTGTAAATAAACCTCAAGAGTGTTTGAATTTAGCCCATAGACAATTGGCGTTAGCCCATAGACTTTAGCCCGTAGGAGAATCTCTACAGTAGCATGCCATGTACAGTGGCATGCCACATGGGCGTTTGGCTTTAGCGTTTAGCCCATGGATGATTTCAAATGGCGCTACACCTGGTTCTGCTATTGGTTAGAGGACAGTGAAAAGGAAGCGATCCTCGCTGCAGCTACTGCGCTTGTGAAAACACATCAAAAGACAGTTGAGCTTTGCTTGTAGATGCATTTGTGAAAGTTCTCAAATAGGACGTGCCAGTTTAAGGTGCAATCGCGATTCGACAACTGAAGTTATGGCGTTCACGAGCGGCCAACTGCAGTGAATGGTCGACGCCAAAGTGATTCAAACGTCTTGAGTCCCGCGAGGGTTGCCTGAATGACAAAACAAATTTTCAAATGAGATTTTAAGCAGCAAAATGTTTTCACCCCAAGCGGAGATCGATCCATCGCTCCAGCAAACTATTGCCTCACGAGACCAACGCTCTATCCACTGCGCCATAGTCGTTTTTGGTTGTTGATTAAAATCGACGCTTATAAGAGCGCACGTCAACTGCGCGCACTGTTTAGTGTTGCGCGGTCGATATTTTCGCGATTTCTGTAGATTTAGCGATCGCTCAAAGTCGAGACCCGACTGGCGAGAGGCGCCGACAAACGGCGGTCAGTTTGGTGCATAGCCCGTCGCGATCCGCCAACTGTATCTAGAGATATCGCGATTCGTGACAGACAAACAGCCGGACAGCATTAGCCGCTTAGTAATAAGGATGCCACGACGCCTCTCGGGCTGGGCAAACGCTCTGTATAAAATGTCGGAGCCACACGAAGTCGAATACAGACAATCTCTGTAACAGGTTACCATACGTTTCGTCGCCACTTTCTCAGAACTGTTTCAGATGCGCATCGTACAAAGGGAGAATTGGCGGACCTCAAGCTTTGCATTTAGCTCCAGGCTGCGAACGAGTATGCATCAGTTTAACGCCTCTATTTCAGTGGATTGTAGCAACAAAATAGTCAGACAGAATACCAACATTTCAGTTCGGAGTAATTGCTCACGAGCTAGGCCATGCCATTGGTCTGTGGCACGAACATCAAAGATTAGACAGAGACAACCATGTCAAGGTCATATTTGACAATGTCGAACAAACGAAAGTCACGAATTTCTACATGTGCGGCGAGACGGAATGCGCCAAAACTGGAGTGCCCTACGACTATGGATCCGTCATGCACTACAAGGCCAAGGTTGGATAAGGACACTATCATCACGTAGAGTGGAATATTCCAGATTGTTACTTTCATGTGCCGACTGCCGATAAATCGATTTGTGTTTATTCATGCATGAATTTATATGCCCACCTATTGATTCATTATTTCATTAAATTTATTAATGCATTTTATTTATTTGTCTTTATTTAGTTGTTTGTTAGTTTATTTAGTTGTTTACTAGCCGTTCCTTCCCGTTGCAGAAGAATTTGTGTGATCTGAATAGCACGGAATGTAGTCGTCAATGGCCGTAATGTCCTGTTGCATAATCTGTCCTGTTGAAGGTCTGTCCGTTGCAAGGTCTCTCCTGTTGTGAGCCAACGGCGGTGGTCGCCTCGTGCGCGCGCCGCAACGTCCGTCCTGTTCATTGTCAAGGTCTGACCTGTTGCAAGGTCTGTCCTGTTGCAAGGTCTCTCCTGTTGCAAGATCTCTCCTGTTGCAAGATCTGTCGTGTTGCAAGGTCTGTCCTGTTGCCTGTTACAAAATCTGTCCTGTTGCAAGATCTGTCCTGTGGTAAGATCTGTCCTGTTGCAAGATTTGTCCTGTTGCAAAATCTGTCCTGTTGCAGAAGGTCTGTTCTGTTGCGACCCAACGGTGCTGTCCTGTTGCAAGGTTTGCGACCCAACGGTGCTGTCCTGTTGCAAGATCTGTCCTGTTGCAAAATCTGTCTTGCAAGATTTGTCCTGTTGCAAGATCTGTCCTGTTGCAAGATCTGTCCTGTTGCAAGATCTGTCCTGTTGCAAGATCTGTCCTGTTGCAAAATCTGTCCTGTTGCAAGATTTGTTCTGTTGCAAGATCTGTCCTGTTGCAAGATCTGTCCTGTTGCAAGATCTGTCCTGTTGCAAAATCTGTCCTGTTGCAAGATCTGTCCTGTTGCAAAATCTGTCCTGTTGCAAGATCTATCCTGTTGCAAGATCTGTCGTGTTGCAAAATCTGTCCTGTTGCAAGATTTGTCCTGTTGCAACATCTGTCCTGTTGCAAGGTCTGTCCTGTTGCTCCTGTTGCAAAATCTGTCCTGTTGCAGAAGGTCTGTCCTCTTGCGAGCCAATCGCACTGGTCGCCTCGCGCGACCATCCTGTTGCAACGTCTGTACTGTTGCAACATTTGTCCTGTTGCAGAAAGTCTGTCCTGTTGCACGCCGACAGCGCTGACTGCCTCGCGAACGCGCCGTACAAAGCGCCGCGCAAAACAAATGATAGAGAGCGGGCATATTTTCCTGTTGCAAAATCTGTCCTGTTGCAAGATTTGTCCTGTTGCAAAATCAGGCCTGTTGCGAGCCAATGGCACTGGTCGCCTCGCGCGACCATCCTGTTGCAACGTCTGTACTGTTGCAAGATTTGTACTGTTGCAGAATGTCTCTCCTGTTGCAAGCCAACGGCGCTGACTGCCTCGCGAACGCGCCGTACAAAGCGCCGCGCAAAACAAATGGTAGAGAGCCGCCAGATCCAATGTGCGAGCTAAGGGGAGCGAGCCTGATTGAGCGGCGACGGTGCCTTGCCGTACTGTTCAGGCGATGCCTGCGTTGAAGGCAGGCAGCAACAGGCGGCGCTGGCCGTGCAGCGATTGATTGCCGCCGCTGGCGTCCCGCTGGCGTCTAGGCGCGCGCGTGCTGAAGCGTCGCGTGGCGAAGTGCTAGCGAGGCAAGCGCATGCTGAAGCGTCGCGTGGCGAAGTGCTAGGGAGGCAAACCTCTACGGACGGACGGACGGACACTACACCTAGCTAGCTTAGTAATGTAGACTAGTGTCTTTAGCCCATAGGTCATACTGTATATCTATAGCTGAACACCCATGGAAACAGAGCCATTTGTATCGACTCATGGAAATCAGCCACTGCTCACAACGTGTATTGGCCTATGGTTCACGGCCAATGCTCACAACAGCCCATGGGAGATTCTGATAGATCTAAAGTCAAATGACACTGCGCCTCTATCAGTGCCTGCTTTTAGGGTTGCACCAGCTCCCATGCCTCAGAATACACTGAAGATGAAACACACGAAAGCTTGCATTTAGCCCATGGGAGATTTCAGATAGATCTAATGTTTTCTGACACTGTGCCACTCCAGTGCCTACATTTACCATTGCGCCCACTCCCATGCCTTTGATTACACTGAACCTTGCATATAGGTGTTTGTGTTTAGCCCGTAAGAGGTTTCAGATAGATCAAAAGCCTCTTGACACTGCGCCCTTGCCAGTGCCTGCATTTATCATCGAACCTGTTCCAGTGCCTCTGAATACACTGAAGCTAACACATGGATGCTTGTGTTTAGCGTTTAGGAGCTTTCAGATAGAGCTAATGTCTTCTGATGCTGTGCCCCTGCCAGTGCCTGCATTCACCTTTGCACCTGTTCCCGTGCCTCCAAATACCTGTAGGAGTCTCACAGCGACAGCTCTGGAGTGAATGGTGACACGACAGTGCGAAATTTCCACGAAAATGACCAGTAGGCACTCTTTAGTGCTCAGAATGTACTGTGCAGTCGATATTTTCGTGAATTTTGTGAAATTTAGTAATTTGCAAAAGTTTTAAAATAGGAGGGGATTCCTTCCAGCCCACGACGGTCAGTTTAAGCTATAGATCTCCATGATCCGTCGCCTGTGGCAAGAGAAAATGGCCGGACAAACAGACAGACACACACACACACACACACACAGACTCTATGCCGCTTAGTATATAGGATGTAGCAATGACGTAATTGATTTGTGTATTTGTCCATCTATTTGTTTAAATGATTTAATATTGTAATGAAAAGAATCTTCCAACAACTCCGACAACTGCGCAATATTCTCATCCATACTTACAAGCTGAACAAGTTTAGGCACTGATTCGTGTGTTCCTTCTGTTTTCCATTCCGGTAGTGTTCCTTCTGTTTAACAAGCTGTTTGTAAAAAGTTGAGTTGTTTTATTAATACAGAGTGGTTTGTGAGTGTTTTAAAGTGGAAGAGTAAAAGAGTGGATACTTTTGTAAAGTATTTCGAAGCCTTTCCGATATGACGCGCGCCCGCCCGGAGTCCACTATTCATGCGCTACTTCTGACACGCTCCTTTCTGAGAGGTTCTTGCAGGGCAACATTGGGATCGCCCGGGATTATTTTTTTGAGCAAGACACACACATTTCTGAGCGGTTGTTGCAGGGCAACATTGGGATCGCCCGGGATTAATTATTTTTGCAGACAAAGTTGTTCGTAAGACAAGGGCTTAAAAAACAAAAGTATTTCTTTAGGAATGACCGTTCAACAACTGCCTCAACGTAAGCTTTTAAACGGTCGAACGAATGCCGCTCTACAACGTAAGAGGAACGAGTTAGGGCCCATTTGCTGTTTGAAACTTTGGGTTACTGTAGGTCGTGATATTCAAACTTTTGAGTTTCGACCAATAGAAGAACAAATGATCAGTGAGTCAAGAGCTATCCAGCAATTCAAGATCGTCTCTCTACGACGCACGCTGAGCGAGTTAGAGCGATTCCTATTCTAAAAACGCAAGAATGTCGCTTTTTGTGGTGCGTGTTTGCGTAATTAACAAAATTTTTAATGCCAAACGAAAGAGCACGTCGAGACCTTTTAGTTGACCTATCGCACGCCGCTCTACGACGTAAGACGAGCGTGTTAGAGCCGTTTTGCGTTTTGGACTTTCGGGTTACTGTAGCGCGCGCAATTCAAACTTTTGAATTTCGACTTCTCTTAACGGATTTATCAGTGTGCCGAAACCTACTCAACCTCAACGAACTCAAGATCGTCTCTCTATGACGGAAGACGAGCGAGTTAGAGCAGTTTTGCGTTTTAAACCTTTGGGTTACTGTAGCTCCCGAAATTCAAACTTTTGAGTTTCGACCAATAGAAGAACAAATGATCAGTGAGTCGAGAACTATCCAACCAACCCAAGATTGTCTCCGTACGACGCACGCTGAGCGAGTTAGAGCGATTTCTGCGTTAAAAAGCGAGAATGTCGCTTTTCGTGTTGCGTGTTTGCGTAATTAAGAATCTTTTTTATGCCAAGCGAAAGCGCACGTCGAGACCTTTCAGTTGACCTATCGCACGCCGCTCTACGACGTAAGACGACCGAGTAATAGCCGTTTTCAGTTTGAAGCTTCGGGTTACTGTAGCGCGCGCAATTCAAAGTTTTGACTTTCGAAGTCTCTTAGCTGAATGATCAGTGAGTCAAGACCTTTCCGTAGAGCCCAAGATCTCCTTCCTACAACTTACCGACGCCGAGATCTGAGAGCGTAACGAACGGACGCACGCACGGACGCACGCACGATAAGCTCTCGTAGGGGTTCGCCCGGCTGAGGCCGGGCGAAAAAACCAGACACTTGGTCCAAATCATTTGCAGGCCTTTTCCTTAATTGGTTTTGATTTGAATACAATCGAGGCGCGCCGATTCAACTTGACAGATTCTGCCACTCTAGGCTCCAGGGTTCCAGGACCCAGTTTCTATGACATCAAGCAAGTCAATGACGTCTATTGCTCGGGTTTGAGGATTGGTCTTTGCTTGAAATACGCTAGGCATACTGATGATTCTGCAGACACTTTGTTGTTTAGAACAGTGCAAGAGTGAAGCCAAGATAGAGTGCCAAAACGGAGGATATAGACATCCTCGGTTTTGCAACAAGTGTATTTGCCCTGAGGGGTTTTCTGGCGAGAGTTGTGGATCAGTGGCCGAAGGAAGCCGTAAGTCTTGCCCGCATTTAGACACATTGTATTCCAAGTTCTTTAAATGCCAAAGTCTATAAATTCAGCCGAATCTTGCGGCGGTACTGTAACTGCAACAAACGAGTGGATAAGCTTGACTAGTCCAAACCATCCGGATTTCTTCCTGCCACACCAAGAGTGCTCGTGGCTTCTTCGGGTTAACGACATAAGGATAGAAAAAGTTTTGGTATATTTCAAAAGCTATGGTATTTTAGACCGAACCTGGGCGGCAAATCGAGGTGAAATTCGAGGGTCCGATCTTTAGACTTATGTCTACTGAACCTTGCGAGTTCAATTTCGTTGAACTAAGACTTGGAGAGGATCTAGCCAACACTGGCGTCAGGCGAGTTATCTCATGAACTTTGACAATACCAATTTGTAACTAAAAGACTTGTTTGCAGATTCTGCGGCACTTCCATTCCCAAAGTTCAATTGCTGAGCGCGTCACACAAAGCTATGGTCCTACTGCGCGCTTACGACCCCTATTCCGACGAAGGCTTTGCCCTGAGCTACCGAGCAATCGGTGAACGAGCCATGAGTTCTGTCGCAAAGCTTTTACCCGCAACAACAATGTTTCAAAAGTGCACGCACGATCTGACCGCAGGTGATCAAGCGCCCCCACCTTCTCAATGCAAAGACAGGCTGAAATCTCGGTGTCTGAAGTCGCTAGATGGAGGCATTTGTCGTTCGGCTAGAGTTGCCAAGAGAAATTGCAAGGGAAGTTGCGGATTCTGTGAGCCTCCCCCTAGCGGTGAGTGAAACGGAATGATACACAGTGGAAGCATCAAGAATGTTGGAACCCATACTGTAACTTGTTGATTGCGTTTGTGTAGCCGTATTGCGAGCGCGTTGCATGTGCGAAGTTGATTACGTACATACCTCTAGAGTCTGCACACTCCACTGTTCATCACTCTCAGTGCCTATTCCAGTTTCAATCTACCTACATTGGCGTCTGTCAAAGGATAGCATTATGTTTGACAGTTGCAGCAAACTGCTAAGCAAGGCGCATTACGCTGTTCTCTTCCACACACTGCTTCATTTCAGACCAGTGCCACTTCCAAAAGCTCTACTGCAAACCCAATTCATGTTCTGTCCTAAAACCGAACGGGGAAGGCCTGTCTTGGTGCCAGAAATGCGGCCTGTGCGAAGACGGAGGATTCACGGGGGAACAGGTTGAAACCACGACGCAATTCGTGCCCTGTGAAGACAAGAATGGCGTGGGATGTTTGGGAATGATAGACAGGAGAATGTGCGGAATTGAGAGAATGGCCAAACCGTCGTGTAGAGGCAGCTGCGGTTACTGCCAACTGCCTGGTGGGGCGTGTGATAATATACTAATTGCTGCACAAGTAACAAATGCACAACAGATGTAATTTTAAATATCGGTGTGAGGTTTGAAGTCAGTTAATCTGAATATCTCAAGAGTATCAAAATACGGTACACACATTTTCTCAAAAATTAAAAACCCATAAAAATGACCGGGACTTCATCTATAGCAATCCTGAAGTAATTCAAAATGTCAAAATTATGGCATGACTCGGACTTAACCAAAGTGAAAATTTAAGGCGTTACTTGGAAAATGTCAAAGACAGTAGTAATTAATTCACTGTCAAAGACAGTAAATTACTAAATATACCCATGTAGTAACAAAATGGCACTTGTAGCTTGCGATTAATTTGACCGTTTTCAGACCCTTGCCATTTCCAAAACCTCTACTGCTCCCCTAATCAATGCTCAAAGTTGATACCGAACGGTGCAGCGCTGGCTTTCTGTCAGCAATGCGGTAAATGCGCCGTCGCAACAACAACGACGACGACCGTAGATCCCAGATTTACCACGACGCCGAAACCAAAGCGGTGCTACGACAGAATTGGCGCTAGATGTTTAGATTTTGTCGACCAGGGAACCTGTAACTCTGTTAGAGCTGCTATGAGAACCTGCAAGGGCTCTTGCGGACTTTGCCAGCACGTTAATGGTAGGATAAGGCGTTACTATTCTGTGATTGCTGTACTGTGTTAGAAGTGGAATGTTTCAGGGACCTGCCAGTTTGAAAAGGAATACTGCACCGAAGAGAGCTGCGCCGATTTGGCGCCTGATGGTTTGGGACTGGCGTGGTGCCAGAAATGCAGCTTTTGCGAAGAGGAACAACTGACAACATCAACAACAACAACCACAACCACAACCACAACCGCACCTACAACAACAACAACAACAACAACAACAACAACAACAACAACAACAACAACAACAACAACAACAACAACAACGACGACGACGACGACGACGACGACGACGACGACGACGACGACGACGACGACGACGACGACGACGACGACGACGACGACGACGACGACGACGACGACGACGACGACGACGACGACGACGACGACGACGACGACGACGACGACGACGACGACGACGACGACGACTACTACGACTACTACGACGACGACGACGACGACGACGACGACGACGACGACGACGACGACGACGACGACGACGACGACGACGACGACGACGACGACGACGACGACGACGACGACGACGACGACGACGACGACGACGACGACGACGACGACGACGACGACGACGACGACAACAACAACAACTACTACTGCTACAACACCCACATCAACCACTACGACAACCACAATAACTACTACCACCACAACAACCACAGCAACCACTACTACAACTATCACCAGCGCGATAGCCACAACAACTACTACAACCACTACCACCACCACAACAACCACAACGACAACTACAACAACTACCACGACAACAACCACAACGACCACTACAACAACCACAACCACAACGACTACAACAACCACGACAACCGCAACAACCACTACTACTACAACCACAACAACCACTACAACCACAACTACAACAACTACAACCAAAACTACAACAACTACGTCAACTGCTGCAACCACAACCACCACCACAACCACGACACCCACAACAACCACAACTACTACAACCACAACAACCACTACAACCACAACTGCAACTACTACTACCACAACTACCACAACTACTACAACTACTACAACCACAACCACCACCACAACCACTACAACGACAACTACAACAACTACCACCACAACAACCACAGCGACCACTGCAACAACCACAACCACAACGACTACAACAACCACGACAACCACAACTGCTACAACCACAACAACTACAACAACTACAACCACATCTACAACAACTACAACCACAACTACAACAACTACAACAACTACTACAACCACAACCACCACCACAACCACTACAACGACGTCGGCAACTACCACAACGACTCCAAGACTTGGCAAGTTATTCTTCTTATCTTGAGTATGTACAGTATGCGTGACGTGCTCTAGCGTGGCGAGTCCGTGTACTGGCGCCTTGTCTGTCCGTCTGTCGTCCAACGCAGTAGTAGTGCAGTCACACAGAGTTGAAATCCTGCTTCGCTTGTTCACACAGTTGGCTTGTATCACTGTAACTTCACTCCGTTTCGTTTTCGAAAGGTTTACAAGTCTTCAAATCTGAAAACCTTTTCCAGTGGTACGAATGAGACCCGTCCAGGGCCGTAAGAAGTGCGGTCACGTTTTGTCACGGGAGCCTGCTGCAAATGAAAACGTCTGCAGACGCCTATGCAAAGGTCGAAAGGCCTGCGCGCAGGCTCAGTTCTTGCCCATGCAACGAAAGTGCACGTTGTTGGCTCACAGGAAGACGAATGTCCTGTGCTACACAATTAAGGGGCTCGTACACTTCTTTGAGAAAGTTAAGGGATAATTGACACGTTTATTCAGTGGGACTGGGACATTGCAGAGGTTGTGTAACTGTGTACATGCGCCTTGTGTTGTATCATAGTTCAGTGACTAGTGCCTTTAGCCCATAGGAGAATCTCTATGGTCAATAGCCCATGGGTAGTCTGCAGAGGATGAAGGAGATAACGCAATCATCAAATTCAGTGTGCCCCTGCCAGTGCCAGTGCATCAGTCCCGTACCTGCAAATACACAATAGACGCTTTGATTTAGCCTTTAGACAATTGGGTTTAGCCCATAGGACATTTCAGATAGATCTCAAGCCATTCGGCCCTGTGCCCCTGCCAGTGCCAACATTTAGGCTCGCACCAGCTCCCGTGCCTGTAAATGCACAAGAGACACTTGGGTTTAGTCCGTAGGCATTTGGGTTTAGCCTGTAGGAGATTTCAGATGGATCTAAGGACATTTGACAGAGATCCAAAGCAGTTTGATGCTGTGCACCTGCCAGTGCATGCAGTGCCTGCGAATACACTTTGGAGTATCACAACGACAACTCTGTCATGAATGGTAACACTGTAGAGTGCTTTTGGCGCAAAATCAAACGTCAATCGCTGTGTGCGGCACCTTCTGTGCTCAGAATGTACTGGCGCTGCCGATATTTGCGAAATATTGTGGAATTTAGTCATCGGCCAAAGTCCACAATAGGAGGTGCAAAACTACATGTCACGACGGTCAGTTTAAGCCATAGATCATCGCGTTCTGTCAACTGTAGCTAGAGTTATCGTGGTAACAGACAGACAGACAAACAGACTCTACGCCGCTTAGTATATAGGATGTTGTTACTCAGCCATTCTGGGACTTGGAATAGAAATATTCCTACCATCGGACTTCATTGTTGGCTGTTGGCACCTGCAACTGCAGCGATGCTAGTGCATGAATCCGACGCTTTGTCTGTCTGTCTCTCCCACGATAAGCCAGAATTCCAAAATAAAACTAGTCACATGGTAAACCGCCCCAACTAAATTGGGGGAATTGGGCGTTGGTTAACTCCAAAACGAAACCTCATTGCCTCTTACTCGTTAGCGAAAGGGCGGCCTGCGTAACTATATAGTCGTTGATCGCCTAAAGACTATTGTACCGCAATTTTGAGATCCGCGCGTCGACTTCCTGATCAAACCGAGCCATCGAATCATCAATTCCGGTCCTTATTTGGGTGATAAGAACTGTGGATCTGCCTCGGAAGACAGTAGCTCCTTGGAGGAGTGTTGTGCCGACTTCTGCAACGGTTATGAGCAGTGTGCCGCCTGGATAGTCAAAAGGCGTATGATCGATGGCCAATACAAAGCTTGGTGTTGGGTTTATGAGAAGCCTACGAGCGGTCAGATGTCAATGAGGAGTTTCAGGAGAAATATGCTGGCCGGATTGAAGAGAGGTGGAAAGTTTGTTTGCCGTTGACGACGACGACGACGACGACGACGACGACGACGACGACGATGCTCCTTCAGCTAGAAAAGCGACCGAGTGCCCTCCCGGCTTCGTGTTCTCAATGTATCAAGTGGATGATGGCAGTTTCTCTCTCATTTGCTATAGTGGGAACGTTGAAGGGTCGACTCAAATGAGCTGGTACAGGGCCCGGCGAGTGTGCAACCTCAAAGGAGGGTACTTGCCCTCCTTTCAGAGCAGGCAGGAGGCTGACAACTTTGCGACTTACCTGAGGTACGCATGTGCAAATTTGAAGGTGATTACATAGGTGACAGTCATGGTTGTTGGAATTGTAAAGCTGGGAAGAAGGGGGCAACGCCAATTTTCACAGTAGCACTGCGTTTAGTGACTTTTGAGTGAGGCTGAGCGCGAGTCTCGTACTGCACATGTTTCCGGCATTTGTAGCCATCTAAAACACCGTAAATACCCTTTCCTGCATTCTATCAAACTTTACGTTTTGCAGGATGGTCGGTAGATATGCGCTAACTGCATTTTACCCATGATGCACTGCATAGTCTCGCTGCAGTTCCCCATTTTGCATAATTGCGACCTGGTATGCCTGTGCAGGAAGCGTCTTCCAAGCGTCAAAGCCGCCTACATCGGAATTCGCGACAGCAGTGGCGACGCCCGCCCTCGAGGGGAGACCTGGGACGATGGAGAGCCCTTTACTGTAGGCGTTTTCCCCTGGAAAGCGAGAAATGCTAAGAGGGGTGTGTGCTGGAATCTTTTCTTGTTGTGGTAGAATTTATTATATTCGGCTTTACAGAGGTTGTACGGAGGCACTGTAGATGTAGTCGACTTGACGCATGGCGCAGTGCTAGAAGCCACCCATGGTACCTAGCAGTTATTTCACCCACCTGCCTGAGAGTTGTTAGAATTTCTGTCTTGCAATTGGCGTCACGGACGACGAACACTGAATTTGACAAATGCTCTGTCCTTATCACTGGATTACGAGTCAACTCCCGGTGCCAGCTATCACCAGATACAGTCATTGGCACCCGCGTTTGCATCTGATTCACATACAGTTTCGTATGATTAATACAAAGCAATAACCTTACAGTACATGTAGCTTGAAGTGAATTTGAAACTAATACAATTGTTGCGCATTGTCAGCCCACTGTACGAAATTCAGGTTGCGGCCTGATGACACTGGCCACGGACGGTTCCCAGCGCTATGGCTTCCATTTCGCCCTCTGCAACACTCCCAAAGGGTCACTGGTGTGCCAGATTCAACGGTGATCGCTGACAGAAGCGTTTCGTGTGACAACGGCGACATATGTGCAGGATGTGCAGTATTGACGTGCCCCTGTCGTGTCACGGAGTTTACGGGGAATTATCATCGAGTGCGGAGCGGGACCTGCAGCATCGGCGACTCGAGATGGCTTAGCGATCATCGAACGTCTGTAGCGTTTTATAGATTCCATCGTTGTCTTCGATACACTTGACACTGCCTCCTACACTACATCACGTGACATTGCCCATGTAGCAGCATAACCTAGCAACGTAACCTTGCGAGAGTAGTTAGGCGGTTGCCAGCAGTCTTGTCGTTGTACCACATTTTTCTAAATTGTTTTGTTATTGTTTTGTTCCACTTCTTAATTTTTTAAATTGTTTTGTTATTGTTATTGTTCCTCTCGAATTTCAACAAATTGTTCTTGTTATTGTTAACAATTTAGGAACAATTGTACCTAAATTGTTCCTAGGAAGTTTGGGTGCCGTAGGGCAGAAGTTCGTTAAGTGGTAATTTCCATGAAATCAAACGAATTGCGACGTGAATAACAAAACATTCTCAAATTATATGATATTTGCTCCATAACTGCTGTGGATTACAGCATACTTTCACCGACATTCAGAACAATTTAGGTACAATTTATGAGTTTCCAAATTGTTTTGTTCTGGAGCCATTTCAGATTGTTATTGTTATTGTTTTGTTCCTGGAAGCAGTGGAACAAATTGTTATTGTTCCTAAATTGTTAACAATTTAGGGGTACAAATTGTTAGGTACAATTTGTACCAAGGAACAATCGACAAGACTGGTTGCCAGGCTAGGTATCGCTCGGAATAGAGTCTCTGCTAGACGCCTTTGCGCGGCTAATGATTAACGTCTAGAGCGCAGAGCTGTGCTACTAATTTACACGTACCGGGCTCTTCCGTTTAGAAGCCCCGCCCATGACGGCCATTTGGTCGCCTCTAGCTGACCATATGATGGGGCTTCTAAACAGAACAATCCCGGTACCTATTGATTGAGCGCCCGCTATTTTAGAAGCGCCCAGTGTGACCAACAGAAACTCATTCTACTTTCAGTTTCGGTTGAAATTGTGAGGCTGGCCGAGCTTCAGTTTCAGTTAAAATTGTGTTATGGTGTTCGAGTTTCAGTAACTGATCTTAATTTTCAGTTATTGAAGATCTAGAATGTCGCAATAAATTGCTAATAGCTATGCACGATAGTCGATGTGTTGCCGATTCAAGCTCAAATTGAACTTTCGTAGGTTTAGACGAATGAGATGATGATGATATGAACAAAGCGTCTACTGTAGTCGTACAATTTGATGAGAATTTTTTTACGAAAACGCGCTAAGTTTTTGCAAAATCTCAACATTACATGACGAAAACCAAGCTGTGAGTTTCAGTTTCAGTTTCAGTTATGGCGCCTGCGCCAGTTTCGATGCAGCTTCGGCTTCAGTTAACGGATTGTAACTGAAACTGAAATTGCTTCGCGACTTTTTCCAGCAAGCTTAAGTTCCTTAACCTGCTGTTCTTCAGGTGGACCTGTGCGGATCTAATGGCATCCGTGCGGTTCTTCTGTACGGCCGCTAGAGAAGGGCTACAGCGGAGATCGACACATCAGCAGATTCCCCGGACGATTTCATGAAGATCGAGGTTTGTTGCGCGAAAATCCGTTGCGTATTTCGGAAGTTATGCATGATTTCCCAGTAAAAAAAATCCGCAAAATGTAAAATACGCATTGGCGCAATGCGAGTTTTCCGATTTTGACAAAATTTTAACATGTGATAGAGCTTGAAAAGACGCATCCAACGCAAGTTACCGCATGTCGCTACGATGCACCGTTCACGAGTTATGGCATGCCAAAATTTGCGCTGCTTATTCATCCCTATGACCCCTATGTTGAAGTAGGACAAACTTTAGGCCATAACTCGTGAACGGTGCATCATAGCGACATGCGGTAACTTGCGTTGGATGCGTCTTTTCGAGCTCTATCACGTGTTGAAATTTTGTCAAAATTGGAAAACTCGCATTGCGCCAATGCGTATTTTACGTTTTGCGGATCTTTTTAACTGGGAAATCATGCATAACTTCCGAAATACGCAACGGATCTTCGCTAAACAAAGCTCGATCTTCATGAAATCGTCCGGGGAATCTGCTGATGTGTTGATCTCCGCTGTAGCTCTTCTCTAGCGGCCGTACAGAAGAACCGCACGGATGCCATTAGATCCGCACAGATCCAGCTGAAGAACAGCAGGTTAATATTCTTAGTCTACTTTGTTTACCTAACTTTCTATTGCTCACTCTGGAAGCGCACTAGAATAAAATTCTAGCGGCGAAAAATACGATTCTTTTAGAACTTGCCCTTGCTTAGCGCCTTCTTCTGTAGGAGAAGTAGCCCAATGCAGTTGCCAATAGGTCTTGGCGATTGGCGATTGGGCGCAGTTGTGCGTAGGCCGCAATCTGCTTGCAATAGAATGGAATTGACTTAATTGGAGTTTTTTCTTGAGCTCCGTCGTTAGGAATCGCTTGCAGCGATCATCAGCGTGTACGTAACATCCTGTTCGACCACTTATGGTAGTGTTTTGTTGGCTGGCGTGTCCATTTATATGCTGCGTATTCCGCGATGTAATTCCGCGTTTTACGGCACTATGCATACCTGCCTATTGTACATGACAATTATTGCAGGCAATTGCCGCTTTTAAAGGCAACTGCCGTCCTGGAATCGTCAAGTTACAGGTGCTTGTTATGCACATGGATAAGTATCGCAGGCGCTGGCATGAAAGGAGCTTATGTATCTGGCCTGAGCATGGGAAAAGTCATATTTGCGTACGGTTCACCCCACTTGATGTCTGTTAGCTCTACAGCTTTGCGGACGACGCGGGCACCACTTGCGGCAACTTGCGCATTGTAGACGGCAATTGGTTGTGAAGTGCAGCTACATTGTCCGTTCTTTTGTCCTTTCGTTTATTGCTACATGCGCTCTTGTCCGCTCGTTTGTCCGTCCGTAGCTCAAGGGTAAACACGTTGGTGGAACAACGTGCCGTGCCAAATTGTACTTGCGAATTTCATCACAACTGGCAAGTTTCGACATTTCGTGTGGCTGTTCATTTGAAAGTATTACACGAGGATAGTCTCTAAAGAATTCAAAATAGTCCTCTGCATAGCAACTAACGTAATACTAATCCTGGATGAATTGGAACTTCGACAATCAATTGCCGCTCACTGGTGGCCCAACGTGTGCCATGCGGTCTCGAATTAAAGCGGCAGCAATCATTGGGGCGATTGCGCTGTGCGCGACGCTCATTTATCACTTTAATTACCGCCGGGCGCCGTTCTATCTGACCAGTTCTCCTCGCGACCTTCAAGACGAAGGTAATAATGTAATAAATAGTAATGATGTAAAAGGTTCATTAGGCTTTCACATCCTTGAATTGCCCCCCCCCCGCCCCTCAGAATCAAGTGTAGTCCCCCATACCCCACCCCCCGCCCTTCTCTTTCGAAAGGCGATCTATGTACAACAGTGCCTTGTACGTGTACAATTGGGGGACTACACTAGTAGTTGGAATATTCCATGTGTAGGGTTTCTGAACTGCCTGAAGACTATGAAGGCGTGTTAGTTGCCCACTTGTAATCTGCTTGTGCATATTAGTAGACCAATACTGGCATGACAGTATATTTCGGCGTCCACATAATATAAGTATACCTAGACCTACGGTACACCTTCCGACAGAACGATACATCAACACCTCATGAAACAGTATACCGATGCGGCCTATTTAAAAGAAGAAACATGGTACCGTACTGCATTTAATTTATTACAGTAGTTCACGAGTTCAATTATTTCAGGGGGGAACAATAGGTCAGAATGGGATCTAGAGCGGCTATCAAAGATGATTCAAACCGAACTGTGGCAACTGCAAAACCCCACGGACTGCAGCAGTGTGAAGTTTATGGTGTGCGACTTGACTAAAGGTGAGCTTCAACAAAGCTTTGGGCTTTGGAAACTGCACGGCATTGCATTTTGACTGACATTGTAAAATGTGTGGTCTTTTCGCTGAGAGTGTGCTGAGGACTCGCCGCTTATATTGCTCAGCTTCACCTCCTCGTGTGAAGGTATTGCAATACTGATTTTGCGCGGATCTTGGTTTCTAGAGTGTCTGTTTGGTTTCTAAAGTGTCTGTTTCTTTGGCGCGGGCTTTAAGAATTAGAGATTTTCGGCGATGCCTAAAGAAAGAGCACGTCGGGAGCTTTCAAACGACGCGTAGCACAGCTCTTTACGACTCTCCAACGCCGAGATCTGATAGCGTTATGAAATAGAAGATTGGCAAAATTAATGGCTGTTTTGTTACAGACGCTAAAAGTACATAAAACCAGTAATACACAGACGCCTGTGGCTTCGGCTGTCAGATCCACTTTGCCGCCTACTGTCTCCTGGCAGCCTATGCGACAAACAGAACCTTTATTCTGAAAGACAATGGCAGAAGGTGGAATCACGCGCCTAAGAGGGGATACGAGTTCTTCTTCCAGCCAATCAGCAAGTGCCGATATTCAAGGGACATTGAGGTCAGCGGCTGACTAATTGGGAACAGTAACGTCAATAACAGACAAGCATCTATGTCGTGTGTTGAATGAATGTACTGTACCTATTGTAGTGTTAATTTCGTACCCTAATGCAGCATGATGTAGTATCGTGTGGTACAGTATGCTTGTTGTCTGTCCTCTAGGTGCCTACCTATATTATAGTGATGCACACCTAATCATTTGTCGTTGCAATTTCAGAGAATCTCAGTGCCCTGGAAGGCCAAGGAAACGGCGACCAAAGTTGTCTACATGCCAATTGTCTATGACAAGATTTTTGACAGGCCGGAAAACAGGGATGCGATCTTTCCAAAAGAATGGCTTTGCAGCCTCGCGGCGAAGCACAGCAACCCCTACGCCTGGCTAAGAGGGCAGTTTGTGCTTTACCCGTTGAGATTAAACCGACCAACTTCAGTGGCCATCAGCAAAGACCTTGCTAAATTTGGTCTTTCGGGGCGAGGTGGGTGTTTTGGCAAGGGAAAAGGGCCACTCCCACTGAGACTTACATAGCTTGGCAAAGTGCCTAAATCTTAATTTTGATAAATATGTATGTAAGTCACAGGTAAGCAAATGTCAGTTCGTTTCCGCGGATGTTTTAGCGCAACACTGCAAGCTATAACCTTGTTGCGGTTCGAGGAATTTTTTCACAAGTAAAAAATCCGTCATTAATTACTCTCAGGTACGACTGATCACTCACCAGCGGTCGGGGTACAGATTCGACGAACAGACAAGCTCATAAGGGAGGCGAAATATTTTCCCACCGCTGAATACATGGCGCACGTTGAAGCTTATTTTGACAAATTGGATGCTCAGCGTCGGGCTGTGAATATGTCTCTGGTGGAAAGAAGAGTTTTCATGGCTAGCGATGACGTCTCCGCAATTCAAGAGACCAGAAAGAAGTATGTTAGATAGAGAATACCTACGATAGATTCGATAGAATGCCAATGTAATAATCGGCTGGTATTTTAGGGCGCTTTTAATTTAATTCAAGAGCGCTTAGAAAATAAACATTGCCCTTTTAAAAATGAACAAACCGCTTTTCTTTATAGTAAACGGAAAAGTGACAACGCGCTTTTAAAAACAAGCTTAGAGTAAAAACTGGGTACCCGATGATGGTTGATTGGCATTGCATAGTGTTTCGTGCATTTGAGGAGTATATTCCATAGTGTGTCAGAATAGAAAGTTGAGCATTTCTTCAGGGAGTTTCGCCGCAGTTACCTCGAGTTTCCAGAGAAAGTTTGTGCCATTGTTGGGCAATCGATGCCTGTAAGGCGCATTGGTGGGTACTGATCCATAAATGGATCAGGAATGTTCGCCGCAGGTTCACTTTGGAATAAAGAGGGTCTAAATGGGACGACGCCCTTTTCTTTTGGGTCACAAGTGCGGACGGTTACGGTACCGTTGCTGTAGATTGCAGAACCGCACAGTGAACAGAATTGCCGCGTTTCGTCTTCGATTGAATAGGTGGCAAAAGCATACATTGCCGGAGACATCCATGGAAAAACATTGCTAAGTTTTAGCCAATTGAAATTGCCGAAATCTGCCATGCTTGAAAAAAAACCTTAGAAAAAACTTAAAAATATCCCTAATTTTGTGATTCTAAAATCTGAAACTGCTGTATAATTACTTGACATACTACGCCCGATTCATCCACGCAAAGATATTTTGCATTTTAAGTTGTTTGAAATTGTCGAAATTTGGCAATTTTGAGAAAAACCTTTAAAATATCCCTAAATCCGTTCATTATAAAATATAGAACTATTTGCTAAATAGTTGGCAGACTATGCCCGACACAACCATGCAAAGACATTCTGAAATTTAAGCTATTCGAAATTGTCAAAATTTGGGAATTTTAGCAATACCCTTGAAATTATATCTAATTTCGCTAATTAGAAAACCTGAAACTATTTGCTACATACTTGGCTGACCATGCTCGATACATCCGTGCAAAGAAGTTTTGAAATTTAAGCTGTTTGAATTTTGTCAAAATTTGGGAATTTTGACAAAACCATTAAAAATAACCCTAATTTCGTTAATTATAGAATCTGAAACTATTTGATAAATACTTGGTAGACTATGCTCGATACATCCGTGCAAAGAAGTTTTGACAATTAAGCTGTTTGAATTTGTCGAAATTTGGGAATTTTGATAAAACCCTTGAAAATATCCCTAATTTCGTTAATTATAAATTCTGAAACTATTTGATAAGTACTTGGCAGACTATGCTCGATACATCCGTGCAAAGAAGTTTTGAAATTTGAGCTGTTTGAATTTGTCAGAATTTGGGAATTTTGACAAAACCCTTGAAAATATCTCTAATTTCGTTAACTATAAAACCTGAAGCTATTTGATAAATACTTGGCAGACTATGCTCGACACATCCGTGAAAAGAAATTTTGGAATTTAAGCTGCTTGAAATTGCCGAAATTTGGGAATTTTGACAAAAACCTTGAAAATATCCCTAATGTCGTTAATTATATTCGCTGAAACTATTTGCTGAATACTTGGCAGACTATGCTCGATACATCCGTGCAAAGAAGTTTTAAAATTTAAGCTGTTTGAAATTGTCGAAATTTGGGAATTTTGACAAAAACCTTGAAAATATCCCTAATTTCGTGAAATCCAAAATCCGAAACTATGTCACAAATTCATCGCGTAGTACGCCCTTTCCATTTCAGCAAAAACTTTGCCGATACGACTTGTAAATAAAAGTGTCATTTTTGACATTTTCATATTTTAATTGTAAATATCTCGAAATAGCGAAATTAGCAACAGAAACGGACAACGGCACGTTACTCAGCGCATTCGACTCCATTGGGTGGCACTAACCGTCGTGCCTAGTGTTGTGACACCCACACACAGACACACACACACACACACACACACACACACACACACGCACGCACGCACGCACGCACGCACGCACGCACGCACGCACGCACGCACGCACGCACGCACGCACGCACGCACGCACGCACGCACGCACGCACGCACGCACGCACGCACGCACGCACGCACGCACGCACGCACGCACGCACGCACGCACGCACGCACGCACGCACGCACGCACGCACGCACGCACGCACGCACGCACGCACGCACGCACGCACGCACGCACGCACGCACGCACGCACGCACGCACGCACGCACGCACGCACGCACGCACGCACGCACGCACGCACGCACGCACGCACGCACGCACGCACGCACGCACGCACGCACGCACGCACGCACGCACGCACGCACGCACGCACGCACGCACGCACGCACGCACGCACGCACGCACGCACGCACGCACGCACGCACGCACGCACGCACGCACGCACGCACGCACGCACGCACGCACGCACGCACGCACGCACGCACGCACGCACGCACGCACGCACGCACGCACGCACGCACGCACGCACGCACGCACGCACGCACGCACGCACGCACGCACGCACGCACGCACGCACGCACGCACGCACGCACGCACGCACGCACGCACGCACGCACGCACGCACGCACGCACGCACGCACGCACGCACGCACGCACGCACGCACGCACGCACGCACGCACGCACGCACGCACGCACGCACGCACGCACGCACGCACGCACGCACGCACGCACGCACGCACGCACGCACGCACGCACGCACGCACGCACGCACGCACGCACGCACGCACGCACGCACGCACGCACGCACGCACGCACGCACGCACGCACGCACGCACGCACGCACGCACGCACGCACGCACGCACGCACGCACGCACGCACGCACGCACGCACGCACGCACGCACGCACGCACGCACGCACGCACGCACGCACGCACGCACGCACGCACGCACGCACGCACGCACGCACGCACGCACGCACGCACGCACGCACGCACACACACACACACACACACACACACACACACACACACACACACACACACACACACACACACACACACACACACACACACACACACACACACACACACACACACACACACACACACACACACACACACACACACACACACACACACACGAACGGACAATAGCGTCCGTATATATACTCGCCGCCCTGGGGGGCGGCGAAATAAACAATGCGCTTTTAAAAATGAACAATGCGCTTTTAACTCGAACATGCAGCTTTTGACAGCAGGTGGACCGAAATTGAACAAACCGCTTTTAAAATTGAACAAACCGCTTTTAAACTGAACAAAGCGCTTTTAATTTGAACAAACCGCTTTTAACGCCCTGCTGCGTCGCGCACGGCATTGTCGCAACGTGACGTCGATGCGACCACCCCAGTTTGCTAGGGAAAGTTTGTCGGCGTGGGCGTGGCCTTAGGCTAATACCTAGGCTTTAAAGTGAAAGCTGTTGCGAACGCTAGCAGGGGAGGGGGCACAGCCGGCCTAAGCAGGAGGTGAAGTATATGGGGGAATGTGCAATCCACCCACTGTTTGCACTAAAACTCGGTCGGCGTCGCGCCTGGCGGGTCTCAACTGAGGTGTGGACTGTGGGCGCAGGGCGAGCCTAAGCATAGCCTGCTTTCAAACGAATATTCTGTGTCCAAAAGAAATGTAAAGAAACAAGGAAGAAGAAACCTGATGCAGGCAAAGGAGTATTGAAAGTATTTTATTAATCCCATATATTAAAAATTTTCATTTTTTCTGGACTTTTGCCCGTTGTCTCACAGCAGCAGAATTAAAAGCGCATTGTTCTAAACAAAAAGCGCATTGTTCTAAACGAAAAGCGCATTGTTCAAGATGAAAAGCGCATTGTTCAAAACGAAAAGCGCTTTGTTCAAAACGAAAAGCGCATTGTTCAAAACGAAAAGCGCTTTGTTCAAAATGGAAAGCTGCTCCTACATACATAGCCCCTCCATGATGCCGGCGTTCTTAAAAGCGCATTGTTCTAAACGAAAAGCGCAATGTTCCAAATGAAAAGCGCTTTGTTCAGAATGAAAAGCGGTGCCAGTTAAAAGCGCATTCTTCTAAATGAAAAGCTGTAGTTACGAATTAAAAGCTGCAAATAATTGTCCCCGTAATAATCCATGGAATCATTTAGGTAACGTGATACAAAACATAGATAATATAACATGGGAATGTATGGTATGTATGACGTTTGACAAGATTGGCTACAGTAAGATAAGATACGGCAAGATAAGATGATGTAAGATAAGATGAGGGAGGTACGATAAGATAAAGAAAAGACAAGATAAGGCAAGACAAGATGAGACAAGACGAGGTAAGATAAGATAAGGTAAGTTACGAAACGGTATGATAAGGAAATGCGCAAAGTTTTTGAAAAAGTTCAACATTTCACTGCCTTTCAAGCAGCCATATGGAGGCACAGAAGCAGCCAAATCAGCGAGAATGCATGCGTATCCACGATTTGGGACTGGGGGAGGGGAGGGGGGGGGGAGAGGACAACTTTTCTGCTGACAGGGCGGCCCAGATGCTAGAAAGCAACAGCAAAAATTTTGCTTGGGAGAGGGGGGCGGATTTACAACCCCCCCCACCCCCCACCCCCACCCCCACCCCCACCCCACCCCCTGTGGTACCCAATTCATGGCATTGACGTTTCAGTAATTCCAACTATTTGGTTCTGGGAGACGAATTGACAGCAAGGGTCGCAGTGCCGAACATGCGCGGGAATGAGTCCTCCACGTATGGCATAATCAAAGATGTGTTCGCACTTGCGAGTACTGACTTCCTGGTGTGCACCATGTCTTCGAATGTGAGTCACTTTGATCGTTTCCAAAGCTGAATTTGTTGAGTTGTTTTATAAATTCAATTTTAAGAATTGCAGGTTTGCCGACTAGCGTACGAGCTAATGCAGGCCAACCACCCGGAGAAAGACATGGGAAAGAGTTTTAAGACTTTGGATATGGGATACCACAGCTTTGGTTTGATGCCAAGTCAAATTGAGAGACTTTCTAAAGGAATCGTTTCGTAACATTATGTAAAGTAACCCGTGGCCGATGCGGAACAAACAAGCCGCAATACCTATGTATGTACGGGGTGGCCCACCGAAAAGTGACCAACTTTGTTAGCATATATCTCTTGCATGCGCTTTCAAATTTGTAACGAATGTAATGCATAAACTAACTTAAAGAGGTGCAAATTTTCAACTTCGCAAGTAGTGTAATGGTGTGGCAAGATTAACGAGACGCCTCCCCAAACAATCGACGCTGAATTAAACATGATTTTCAAAAATTTTTGATTTTCCCTGTCTTTGAATATGTCACAAAGTTAGTCATCCCGAGTATCCTTGTTATTGTCTCATGCCGCTGCGATCTTTCTAGCCTTAGTTACAAGGTGCCAAAGTTGGTCCATTGCTCCACAAATGTCGCGGTGTCTTCAACGAAAACGGCTGTATCTTTTGTCAGACTCAATCCAGCCAGCTGAAATTTTGACACACGATAGAAAACAAATCATACAACAATTACTGGGAGTTTAGGAGAAATTCTGATTCATAAGCACATTACTCTGAGCGGCGGCCACCTAAAAGGTGGCTGATCGTTGTGTTGCCCGTTCAATATCACTCGTTGGGGAAGCAAAACTGCTGTAACTAGACACTAGTGGTGGCAGCTTGAAACTAAGTAAGTACTTACTTAGTTTTACTTAGTTATTTTGGAACTGAGTACTTAGTTTCTTACTTACTTAGTTTTATTTTTGGAAAACTAAGTATACTTACTCGTACTCGTACTTAGTTTTCCAGGTCCGTACTTACTTAGTTTTGCGAAATTTACTAAGTACTTTTTCATACTTACTTAGTTTTACTTAGTTTTAATTAACTAAGTAAGAAACTAAGTAAACCAAATTGTTGGCATGTTGACCTATTTTGGCGCTGTATACTCGCGCATTGCCTGGTTTGAATGGGCTATTCTGCGATGAGTTACTCAAAGAATGTCAAATTTGCTAAACAACGTTTTCTTGGAGACCATTTGTGGCCCTACTTATCTCGAATTAACAACATACCAGCATTTCCGAGACCAGATTTACTTTTATTTGCTTGTGTTTGCTTACTCAGTTTACTTACTTGGTTTACCAAGATTTTTCGAGTACTTACTTAGTTTTGTTAGAAACTAAGTAAGTACGCTTTACTTCCTTAGTTTTACTTAGTTTTCTGAAAAACTAAGTACTCACTTAGTTACTTAGGTACTTAGTTTTATTTTTGGCAAATTGCCACCACTACTAGACACATCTTCAAGTTAGTTTATGTACTACATTCCTTGAAAATTTGAGCCAAATCGGCCAGCGCACGCAAGAGATAAAAGCCAACAAAGCCGGTCAGTTTTTGCTGGGCCACCCTGTATAATAGTGAGGGACGAGAGGGTGAACTGTGATGAGGTGCGAAGTGGAGGAACCCCGTGTAGTGAAAATCCCAGCTCAATCGCTCGCTTGATCTCACTGTCACTTCTTCGTACTGTGTTGGGCTCTTCATGTGCCCGCAGTGTGCTGCAGGCGGCTGCGCGTTGGCAGCGTAATTTCTTGGCGTTATGTTTTGATGGCATTTGTCTTTGTGTATGTAAGTCTTTCAGTTTGCCATCCTGTCATTCGTGCTCGGCTTCCTTTTCTCACAGTAAAATATGATGCAGATATTCAATCAAGACGCTATATCGTCGCTACGAGTCGAGTAGAGCAGCCAAGAGTAGTCAGTCACGTACAATTACATGTCTGCGACAGGAATCTGCAACATCAATGCACTGTTTCTTCTATTAACGTGGACACCTCTAGCATCCCGCCAGAGATGCATAATGTTGTGTGGCGCTATCTACACTGCAGAACCCGAATTCAGAATACGCTTCTTTGAAATGTATCCGTTGTGATGGTTCAGGTGAGCAGTGGCTAGATCCGTCTGCGTCAATGCTACCTATCCACGTTACCATTATGCTTGACACGCATAAAAGAGTTTTGAATGAAAGAGACGCGATGTGACATTCCTTCTCCTGTAATAAGCAGGTGTCCTTGCAAAGACTCTACAGAATGAGATTCCTAGCAATTCTTTTCGCCACCTCTGTCTTCGTAGTTTTCTATTCAGATGGGGCGCAGTACGCAATGCTTTGGACTGAGGAGAAGTGTCGCGATACACAGAGCTCGCACGACTGGTGAGTGAAGTGTGCACAACATCCTATTCCAATCCAACCAACATCCTATCAATCGAACTAGCATCCTATCCTAATCAATCCTAATCTCGGTTCTGACAGGCCCTTCTCTTCAACCCTTCAACACTGTCTCCAGACAATCTATCGTGAAGATTAAGCATACTCTTGTGGTTTTATTCAGGTGCGATAACTACTGCAAAGAGCGGGACGAAAGATACAAAGGATATTGCCGGTTGTCCCTAAAGAAGTGCGTGTGTGAGAGAAGGCTAACGCCAGCTAGTGACGAGAAGGAGGAAGAAGTAAAACCAGAACAACCACGTAAAGGAGGCGACGACTTCCGCACGCTGCAGACAGAGAAAGAGTGCTCCGGAAACAATGAGTATGTGAGAGTTGAACCTATTAGTGTTCTATAGTGTTCAGTATATGTATGTAGGTGACTGACGTGTGTGCCAATCAATGATACTGCAACACGAATTGGTTACCTGCCTGCAGCAAATTAGTAATGTTGTTTTTTCGCCGCGCCCCAGCGCGGCGAGTATATATGTTGCAGTCAGCAGCCGTCTTCAGGCGATAGCCGTCTAGACGGCTATCGCCTGGTCGATCAGGCCGCGGCCGTCTTCTCGGGGAAAAGACGGCCATCGCCTGGTGCGTCAGGCGATAGCCGTCTTCTGCTCGAAAAGACGGCCACCGCCTGATGGACCAGTCAATCGCCGTCTTCAAAGTGAAAGCTGTCGTAAACGCTAGCAGAGGGAAGGGGCACGGCCGGCCTGAGCAGGAGGTGAAGTAACTGGAGGAGTATTCATTCCACTTGCTGTTTGCACTAAAACTCGGTCGGCGTCGCGCCTGGCGGGTCTCAGCTGAGGCTTAGCGCGACCACCAACTTCAGGGCGCGCTCCGCGCGCCCTGAAGTCGGTCACCGGTCGCGTTAAGCCTAAGCTTCGACCCGCCAGACTGCGACGCCGACTGACTCTTGTGCACTGTGGGCGCAGGGCGAGCCTAAGCATAGCCTAATTTCAAAGGAATACACTGTGTCCGAAACTAAGACAGAACGCGAAAAGACGGCCATCGCCTGACGCATCAGGCGATTGCCGTCTAGACGGCTGCGGCCTGATCGACCAGGCTGTGGCCGTCTAGACGGGGATTGACTGGCGCATCAGGCGATGGCCGTCTAGACGGGCATTGACTGAAGACGGCCATCGCCTGTGACATATATACGGACGCTGTTGTCTGTTCGTGTTTCTGTGTCACAAAACTAGACATGACGGTTAGTGCCATCCGATGGAGTCGAATGCGCTGAGTAACGTGCCGTTGTCCGTTTCTGTTGCTAATTTCGCTATTTCGAGATTATTACAATTAGAATATGAAAATGTCGAAAATGACACTTTTATTTACAAGCCGTATCGGCAAAGTTTTTGCTGAAATGGAAAGGGCATAAGACGCGATGAATTTGTGACATAGTTTCGGATTTTAGAATTCACGAAATTAGGGATATTTTCAAGGGTTTTGTCAAAATTCCGAAATTTCGACAATTTCAAACAGCATATTTTTCAAAATTTCTTTGCACGTATGTATCGAGCATAGTCCGCCAAGTATTTTGCAAATAGTTTCAGCGAATATAATTAACGAAATTTAGGATATTTTTAAGGATTTTGTTAAAATCCCCAAATTTCGACAATTTCAAACAGCTTAAATTTCAAAATTTTTTTTCACGGATGTGTCGAGCATAGTCTACCAAGTATTTATCAAATAGTTTCAGATTTTATAATTAACGAAATTAGGGATATTTTCAAGGGTATTTTCAAAATTCCCAAATTTCGGCAATTTCAAACAGCCTAAATTTCAAAACTTCTTTGCACGGATGTGTCGAGCATAGTCTGCCAAGTTATTTAGCAAATAGTTTCAGAGATTATAATTAACGAAATTAGGGATATTTTCAAGGGTATTGTCAAAATTCCCAAATTTCGACAATTTCAAACGGCTTAAATTTCGGAGTTGCTTTGCACGGAAGTATCGAGCATAGTCTGCCATGTATTTAACAAATAGTTTCGGATTTTACAATTAACGAATTTACGTATATTTTCAAGGGTATTGTTAAAATTCCCAAATTTAGACATTTTCAAATAGCTTAAATTTCAGAATGTCTTTACATGGTTGTGTCGGGCATAGTCTGCCAACTATTTTGCAAATAGTTCTATATTTTATAATTAACAGATTTAGGAATATTTTCAAGGTTTTTCTCAAAATTGCCAAATTTCGACAATTTCAAACAACTTATATTTCAAAATATCTTTGCGTGAATGTACGGGGCGTAGTATGTCAAGTAATTATGAAACAGTTTCAGATTTTAGAAATCAAGAAATTAGGGATATTTTCAAGGGTTTTGTCAAATATGGCAGATTTCGGCATTTTCAAATGGCTATAACAAAGCAATATTTTTCCATGGATGTGCCGTGCAACGTGTGTTTTGCCACCTATTCGATCGAACACAAAACGCGGCAATTACTGTGCGGTTCTGCAAGCTACAGCAACGGTATCCTAACCGCCCGCATTTGTGACCCAAAAGAAATGGGCGTCGTCCCATTTAGACCCTCTTCATTCCAAAATGAACCTGCGGCGAACATTCCTGATCCATTTATGGATCAGTACCCACCAATACGCCTAATAGGCAACGATTGCCCAAGAATGGCACAAACTACCTTTGGAAACTCGAAGTAACTGCGGCGAAACTCACCGAAGAAATGCTCAACTTTCTATTCCGACACACTATTGAATATACTCCTCAAATGCACAACACACTATGCAATGCCAATCAACCATCATCGGGTGCCCAGTTTTTTCGCCGCCCCCCAGGGCGGCGAGTATATATACGGACGCTATTGTCTGTTCGTGGGTCTGTGTGTCCGTCCGTCCGTCCGTGTGTGTCACAAAACTAGACATGACGGTTAGTGCCACCTAGTGGAGTCGAATGCGCTGAGTAACGTGCCGTTGTCCGTTTCTGTTGCTAATTTCCCTATTTCGAGATATTTACAATCAAAATATGAAAATGTCAAAAATGACACTTTTATTTACAAGTCGTATCGGCAAAGTTTCTGCTGAAATGGAAAGGGCATAAGACGCGATGAATTTGTGACATAGTTTCGGATTTTGGAATTCACGAAATTAGGGATATTTTCAAGGTTTTCGTCAAAATTCCCAAATTTCGACAAATTCAAACAGGTTAAATATCAAAACTTCTTTGCACGGATGTATCGAGCATAGTCTGCCAAGTATTTAGCAAATAGTTTCAGCGAATATAATTAACGAAATTAGGGATATTTTCAAGGTTTTTGTCAAAATTCCTAAATTTCGACAATTTCAAACGGCTTAAATTTCAAAATTTCTTTTCGCGGATGTGTCGAGCATAGTCTGCCAAGTATTTATCAAATAGTTTCAGATTTTATAATTAACGAAATTAGGGATATTTTCAAGGGTTTTGTCAAAATTGCCAAATTTCAACAAATTCAAACAGCTTAAATTTCAAAACTTCTTTGCACGGATGTATCGAGCATAGTCTGCCAAGTAGTTAACAAGTAGTTTCAGCGAATATAATTAACGAAATTAGGGATATTTTTAAGGTTTTTGTCAAAATTCCCAAATTTCGACAATTTCAAACAGCTTAAATTTCAAAATTTCTTTTCGCGGATGTGTCGAGCATAGTCTGCCAAGTATTTATCAAATAGTTTCAGATTTTATAATTAACGAAATCACTGATATTTTCAAGGGTTTTGTCAAAATTGCCAAATTTCGACAAATTCAAACAGCTTAAATTTCATAACTTCTTTGCACGGATGTATCAAGCATAGTCTACCAAGTATTTATTAAATAGTTTCAGATTTTATAATTAACGAAATTAGGGTTATTTTTAATGGTTTTGTCAAAATTCCCAAATTTCGACAAATTCAAACAGCTTAAATTTCAAAACTTCTTTGCACCAATGTATCGAGCATAGTCAGCCAAGTATTTTGCAAATAGTTTCAGATTTTCTAATTAGCGAAATTAGGTATATTTTCAAGGGTATTGCTAAAATTCCCAAATTTCGACAATTTCGAATAGCTTAAATTTCAGAATGTCTTTGCATGGTTGTGTCGGGCATAGACTGCCAAATATTTAGCAGATAGTTCTATATTTTATAATTAACGAATTTAGGGATATTTTCAAGGTTTTTGTCAGAATTTCTAAATTTCGACAATTTCAAGCAGCTGAGATTTCAACATATCTTTGTGTGGATTCATCGAGCACTAATCCCAAAAGAATGTGGCGTCGTCCCATTTATACCCTTTTCAATAGGGCGTCGTCCCATTTATACCCTTTCAATAGGGCGTCGTCTCATTTAGACACTTTTATTGCACTGTGTACCTGCGGCGAATTTTTCTGATCCATTTATGGATCAGTTGCCACAATTATAAGCGCAAAGTGTGCCTGCGGCGAATCTTCTGATCCATATGTGGATCAGGTACCCGAACAAATCCAAGACCAATTGCGGCTATAGGTACCTCACCAGATTGTCGGCTAAATGTCTAGCGGCACTTCACTATCCAGTGCACATTATCGCGCACACGCTCTCAAGTTCACACTGATGCCAACGTGGTGCCACAGTTTTTAGACAAAGCTTGTTTCGCCGCGCCTCAGCGCGGCGAGGTGTATATATACGGTTGACAATGTGTGTGTGTGTGTGTGTGTCTGTGTGTGTGTGTCTGTGTGTGTGTTTCCGTCGCACCGAAGTAAAGTCATTGACATATGTGGTCAAGTAGAGTCGATGTCGCTGAGTACGGATCCGATGTCCGTTTCTGTTGCTAATTTCGCATTTTCGAGATATTCGCAATTAAAATTCGAAAATGTCAAAAATCGACTTTTTCGTCTGATGCGCTAGCCGCGAAATTTCTTCAGAAATGGAAGGAGCATGGACCGCGGATAATTTGTAACACAAACGAAATTTTTTGCAAATGTGGAATTTAATAGAAATACGCGATTAGTTGTCAAAATTGTAAAAATTGACTAAAATACAACGTAATTTATTGACGAATGTGAATGCAGAAATGGTAAGGGCGTATGCCAATAAGAATTTGTGACATAGTTTTACAGTTTATAAAAATTGCAATTTCGAGATATTTTCAATCAAAATATAGAAATGTCGAAAATCGACTTTTTCACCTGATGATATAGCGGCAAAATTTCTTCAGAAATGGAACGAGTATAGACTGCGGATAATTTGCAACACAAGAGAAATTTTTTGCAAATATGAAATTTAATAGAAATACGTGATTATTTTTCAAAATTCCATAAATCAACAAAATAGAACGTCGTTTTTTGACGAATTTGAACGCAGAAATGGTAAGGCCGTATGCCAATAAGAATTTGTGACATAGTTTTACAGTTTTAATAAATTCCAATTTTAAGATATTTATAATTATCATTTTAAAAAATGTCAAAATCGAGATTTTCTCCTGATGGCCAGAACAGCTGTTTATTGATGAATGTGCACTCGGAAACAGAAATGCGTACGCTGACCACAGGAATTCGCTCGCACCAAACTTTTGGCAAGTTTTTTTGTTGGATGTGACGTTTTCACACAGGTGGGAAACATCAGATAAACGGCGTCGTATCATGCCGATAACATATAGCGAACGCGGCGATATCACTGAGCTTCAGATCAGCTGTACAGACAACCGTATCGTGGGGATAGCTGCACTTGGCATTAAGGTACACATTCTCAAGACACTTTCTCCAGATGCGGCTAACGATGCGTACAAAGTTCACTATACTGTTCACCAAAATTTGACAGACACAAAGTATAGGTTGAACTTTTTACACACACAGCTTGTTACTCTCAGCTTGTTCGCTTTGCAATTTGTTTATAGTATTTGCAATTTGGTTTGCATTGCAATTTGTTGTGTGTATGCACTTTTACTTACAGTAGGTTGCAAAGTATGTACGTATAAGATGTGAGGTCTGCTGATGTGAAATTTACAAGTTGCTGGTTCCAGGTGCAAAGAATTCTGCGATGCTGAAGGCACCAATCCGGCCGAGACCCTAGGCTACTGCGTCAAGGATGCTCCGAAGGAAAACGAAGAAGAAGAGGGAGAAGCGATCGACAAGAAAAGAAAGAAGTCAAAGAAAGGAAAGAAAGACAGGAAGGCAAAGAAAACCAGGAAAGGAAAAAAGGGAAAACAAAATCAAAAAACTAAGGACAAAAAAGGAAAGAAGGACAGGAAAGGTAGAAAGAGCAGGAAAGATGGAAAGGAAAAGAGGCAAAGCGACAAGGGGAAGTGCGTCTGCGAATTTTACGACTGATGATTGATCAAACAACTGGATTGGTTAGGTTGCTTTGGGTTGTGATGGGTTGTGCATTAATTGGACCTGTTGGGCGCTACTCCGATTTTGTGAAAATGATGTAAGATGAACATTTCAGTTCGAGTCCAAGCTACGCGACATCATTCGCCGAGAAAGACGCGTAACGATCGTTAGATCAGTGCGCCAGCTCTCAGAATGTAAATATGCACACCAATAAACTCCCCCCCCCTAATCAATCAATTTTGCGGCACGTTATTGATGAGCGGGGGGGGGGGGGGGGGTGAGAGATGAAAGGGGGGGGGGGTGGGCTTATGAGGAGTTACGGTTGAATACTGCTCGACTATTAACGCAAGCTCTTTGTACGGATTGCGTGCAAGAGTGTGGCGCATTTCAGCAGTGTTGTAGGATTCAGCTCGCTATGAAGAAGGCAACCTTGCTATTGGCAGCTCTATTAGGCGCTGTTCTGACGATTTGCGTTTTCTACCATCTACAAAAGTGTGGCGAGCGGCGAGCGGTGAGGGACAGTTTAAGTTCAATGGCTCATGGGCTCATTTGGTATTTATGTACACTTTGTGCAAAATGTACATGCATGGGTTTCCTTCCCCACACAATATGCGCGAACCGAAGCGTAGACTGATTGAAAGCCCCATATCTGAAAAGTCTACTGTAGATGCAGTACACTTGGAAGTCTCGAACCAACTAAGCATTCAGACAGTTGTCTAACAGGAATCTTTCTACCACAGTATGCGAGCATAACTTACTGACTTAACAGGTTCACAACGCGCAAGGGAAGAGCAGCTCTATATCATTCTCTGTCACTCATGCCAATCATACAGAGAACCGCTAGACTATCAGCGCTACAGGCAGACGCATTTAAGACAATGCATTCTCCGTTGCTTACTCTTCTATTACAATTCGCTAGCAGTATGCACGAACCATAACACGGAGCCCAAATTGGGCGTACCTACATACAACCTTTGGGTTACTGTAGCTCCCGAAATTCAAACTTTTGAGTTTTGACCAATAGAAAAACAAATGATCAGTGAGTCGAGAGCTATCCAACCAACCCAAGATCGTCTCCGTACGACGCACGCTGAGCGAGTTAGAGCGATTTCTGCGTTAAAAACGCGATAATGTCGCTTTTCGTGTTGCGTGTTTGCGTAATTAAGAAAACTTTTAATGCCAAACGAAAGCGCACGTCGAGACCTTTTAGTTGACCTATCGCACGCCGCTCTACGACGTAAGACGAGCGAGTAATAGCCGTTTTCAGTTTGAAGCTTCGGGTTACTGTAGCGCGCGTAATTCAAACTTTTGAATGTCGAAGTCTCTTAGCGACATTACTAGTAAGTCGTGAGCTATCCATAAAGCCCAAGATCGCCTTCCTACGACTTACCAACGCCGAGATATGAGAGCGTGACGCACAGACGAACGAACGGACGCACGGACGCAAAGCTCTCGTAGGGGTTCGCCCGGCTGAGGCCGGGCGAAAAAATGGGCCGATTTTCGTGATTTTTGGATATGTTGTAGGTCCTTAGATGCTCTTCAGGCAAAATCGGAACGGGCTCACTAGGTGGTCCGACGCGGGAGTACGGTAAACAAGCTGTTTTAAAAAAGTTGAGTTGTTTTATTAATACAGAGTGGTTTGTGAGTATTTTAAAGTGGAAGAGTAAAGGAGTGGATACTTTTGTAAAGTATTTCAAAGGCCTTTCCGATATGACGCGCGCCCGCCCGGAGTTCACTATTCATGCGCTACTTCTGACCCGCTCCTTTCTGAGGGGTTCTTGCAGGGCAACATTGGGATCGCCCGGGATTATTTTTTTTGAGCAAGACACACGCATTTCTGAGCGGTTGTTGCAGGGCAACATTGGGATCGCCCGGGATTAATTTTTTTAGCAGACAAAGTTGTTCGTAAGACAAGGGTTTAAAAAACAAAAGTATTTCTTTAGGAATGACCGTTCAACAACTGCCTCAACGTAAGCTTTCAAACGGTCGAACGAATGCCGCTCTACAACGTAAGACGAGCGAGTTACGGCCGATTGAGTTACTGTAGCTCACGAAATTCAAACTTTCGAATCTCGACTTATCATTCGGAATGATCAGTGTGGCGAAACCTATTCAACAAACTCAAGATCGTCTCTCTACGACAGAAGACGAGCGAGTTAGAGAAGTTTTGCGTTTTGAACTTTTGGGTTACTGTAGCTCGCGATATTCAAACTTTTGAGTGTCGACCAATAGAAGAACAAATGATCAGTGAGTCAAGAGCTATCCAACAACTCAAGATCGTCTCTCTACGACGCACGCTGAGCGAGTTAGAGGGATTTCTATGCTAAAAACGCGAGAATGTCGCTTTTCGTGGTGCGTGTTTGCGTAATTAACAAATTTTTACGCCAAGTGAAAGAGCACGTCGAGTCCTTTTATTTGGCCTATCGCACGCCGCTCTACGACGTAAGACGAGCGTGTTAGAGCCGTTTTGCGTTTTGGACCCTCGGGTTACTGTAGCGCGCGCAATTCAAACTTTTGAATTTTGAGTTCTCTTAACGGAATTATCAGTGTGCCGAAACATATTCAACGAACTCATGATCGTCTCTCTATGACGAAAGACGAGCGAGTTAGGTAAGTTTCGCGTTTTAAACCTTTGGGTTACTGTAGCTTCCGAAATTCAAACTTTTGAGTTTCGACCAATAGAGGAACAAATGATCAGTGAGTCGAGAGCTATCCAACCAACCCAAGATCGTCTCCGTACGACGCACGCTGAGCGAGTTAGAGCGATTTCTGCGTTAAAAACGCGAGAATGCCGCTTTTCGTGTTGCGTGTTTGCGTAATTAACAAAAGTTTTAATGCCAAACGAAAGCACACGTCGAGACCTTTTAGTTGACCTATCGCGCGCCGCTCTACGACGTAAGACGAGCGAGTAACAGCCGTTTTCCGTTTTGACCTTCGGGTAACTGTAGCGCGCGCAATTCAAACTTTTGAATTTCGAAGTCTCTTAGCAACATTACCAGTGAGTCGAGACCTATCCATAAAGTCCAAGATCGCCTTCCTACGTCTTTCCAACGCCGAGATATAAGAGCGTAACAGACGCACGCACGGACGCACGCACGATAAGCTCTCGTAGGGGTTCGCCCGGCTGAGGCCGGGCGAAAAAATTTGAATTTTCAAACTTTTTTCCGCGCTTTAGAAAATCATAACTCGAGTTTGCGGCGGTGGATCCTCGCCAAGTTTTAACTTGTCAAAGAACACTATATTACCTTTCATTTGAGACCAAAACCGCCGAGATTGCTTTTGCCGTTCGTGAACTACGCGGTCACAACGGTGCCGGGTCTCGAGCGGAAAATTCCGATTTTCGACTTTGCGCGGACTTTTCGGTTCGAAAACGTGCCTTTGGCGGTAAAATGATAATGGCAACGTGTTCTGCGCCGAAAGTTGGTCTAGACGGAGTGTCTTGACTATTTTGAGGTACCGTATCACGGCCGCGCCGAATTTTTGAATCCCGGGGTCAAATTTTCGAAATTGAGTTTTCACTTGTTTTCGGGGTTTTCTTGAGACGCTGAACACGAATCTGGTGTTTGTTTGGCGATTTGGGACGCCTTTACGCTGATTTCGCAACCCGGCCGGCCAAAAATTGGGTCCCGGGGTAGAAATTTCAAAATTGAGTTGACAGTTGTTTCTGGGCTTTCTGACACCGCAGAACACAAATCCGGCGTTTGTTTTGCGTTTTGAGTTTCATTTAGCCTGCTTTGGCCGTCAGAACACGCCCCAAACAGGCAATAATCGTTCTATGACCCATGACCCATGGAATTTATGACCCATGACCCATGGAATTTATGACCCAAATTTGAATTTGCGCGCACAGTAATCCCAAAGCGTAAAGTACATACTGGCGGTTACGGTAAACGACAAATCGCACCAAAATGGCACTCGATTTGCTCCGAGAGCGTCAACTTGTTGTAAGAGTTAGAACCTGGGAGAATCAAACCAAACTGACAAGGTTTAGACCGCTACGTGAGTTCCATCCGTCTGTCCGTTGCGTCTCAGATCTCGGCGTTGGAAAGTCACAGGAAGGCGATCGATGGCTCTTTGGATAGGTCTCAACTCACTGGTAATGTCACTAGAAATCGAGATTCAAAAGTTTCAAACTATTTCAATTTCAAAATTTTTTCAAAAAGTTTCAATGTTTGTCATGTTTTTAAGCAAGGTCCAACGTTTTTCTGCATCTTTTGAAGCAAATAAAATGCGAAATTTCTTGCAATAATAGACCCCCTACCCTTTTTGGATAGTCATCCTGAAACTGATTCAGGTTCAGGACGACCCACTCCCCTCGACCCTTGATTGACCCACCCTCCCCCCCCCCCCGCTTTAGGAACCTTTGGCAGGCGCGCATAGTACCGGACAGGCTTGGAAATGCTTTGTAGAAGTGTCCACTCCTTGCTCCTTCAATCTTCCACTCTAGAACACTCACAAATCAGCTCCACTTTTTAAAACAGCTTGTTGCCGCTTAAAGCAGTCATGTGGGGAAGCTATTAGAGTACTGTAAATTGGGAAAGGTTTGGACATGAGAAAAGTTCAGACAATTCGGACAGTAACCCTTTGTCCAAACATTTTTCATGTCTGAATAGGCAGTTTTAATCATGCAGCTCAGTACTTTGTAAGCTCTGCGAGGGCTGTTGTCCAAACGTTTCTCATGTCCGAATAAGGATTTGTGGGCGATTTGTGGGTTTTCTGTCCGAACGTTTTCCGATTAACAGCATGTCAAGAAAGCAATCGCGCAAATTTTCGAAATTGTGATCGAGTGCCATTTTGGTGCGTTTTGCCGTTTACCGTAACCGCCAGTATGTACTTTACGCTTTGGGATTACTGTACGCGCAAATTCAAATTTGGGTCATAAATTCCATGGGTCATGGGTCATAAATTCCATGGGTCATGGGTCATAGAACGATTATTGCCCCCAAACATGCCCAAACTTGACCGAACATGTTCAAACTTGTACAAACTTGTCCAAACACGTTCAAACACGTCAAAACTTGTTCAAACATTGTTGGCGACACTGAACACGAGTCTGGCGTTTTCGTGACGGGTTATTGAGGGGTAGTGAGACGCGAACAGTCTGCTTTGCTTCGAAACAAGCGGAGTGCCACCCTGAAGGTCCCTTCAGCGTTCAACTAGTTCGTCAAGTGAATGTTTTGCAACGACATAATTCTGTAGGTGTGTCATTCAAAGACCACACAATGGTCGGTTGGCAGCGCACATGTCTTCAAATTAACTAAATCAAAGGTCTGACTCTGCATTTCGACAGAAGAATCAATGGGATGAGCAGGAAAAGTGGCGTAAAAAGTTTTAAAGAGTAAAAAGTTTTAAAAAGTTTTAAATAGTAATAAAAAGTATTTGAAAATTCAATTGAGTAAAGTAAAGTAAAGTACTTATAGTGAAATTGTGATCGAGTAAAGTAAAGTTACTTTACTTCACTCGTTACTTTTACTTTTTACGAGTTAAAAAGTTACTCGCGGCAACACTGGTTACAGTTGCCGCACGAATCATGAATTGGCCCAATTTTAGCTGTCTGCACGACTGCCAGGTTATGGACCTGACCTATGTGGGCTACTGCGACGGCGGAAGATGCGTCTGCGAGGCAACCTGATGGAGATTCGATTTTCCATCGTCGATAGGACTGCTGCTATCCAGCTATTGTGTCAGTTGTTCCTGTGGTGGATGCTTCGGGAAAGAACTCGGTGCAGCACCTCCTTTGTCACATCAACAAATGTCACATTCAAAGCTTCAGGGTGACGCTGTGCTCTGCAGACACTGCAACCATACGGACTATCTGTACTGTACACTACACAGTGCACACGTGGCAGACCCTAGAAGACGGATTGGGTTTGGGTAAGACACGCCACATGCTAAATGAATCTTCAACACACGTCTTGTGTCACACACAATATACTGACAGGCTCATCATGATGTGCGAAGGTGCACTCAACGCTAATGCACTATGTAGCAATGGATCATGGCAGGGCGCTCGACTGACCGAGCGTCAGAGTGCGCTACGCACGTGAAGTTGTGACGCACACAAAGAGGGGACTGATCAAACATAGATACAGTAGTGCACCGTATGCTTCCTGTACAATAATTCTCAAATCTGCAAAGTACGGATGGCACATACGACAAAGAATAAGCTGAGACGCAAATAATTTTAAAGCGCAGTGTGACACATATGCACACAATGCAGCGCCACATCGCCTTCCGGCGGGCGTTTATACAGCAGCTCCAGCTACATTACCTCCATTACCTCCAGCTACATTACCTCCATTTCCATTTCCATTTAGGCGAACATAACATCCTCTCTTGTGCTTGTTCAGGAGGCGTTGTACATTCTATTTTCCGCTTTCACATCCGTGAGAGTGCGTCTCGACTTGCGTATTAAAGCGCTTGGATTCATATCTTTATGATGCAGTGCCCAACCCGATCCACATACAGTACAACTGTGCATACATCCCCACAAAGTGCAACATGAGATTTCTGCCAGTTCTCGCCTTCGTCGTCGCATGCTGCTTTCTCGGCGTGGAGTCAGCCACCGGCGACCCCTGCACGATGGACGGTCCGGGCCACGACCGGTGAGCTCTAGCCTTAGAATTATGCAACAATTCGCATCGAAGGGTCGATATGGACTGGCCAATTCTTGTGAGACTCGTTTGTGCATGCAATGCAGTGTGTCCATTGTTCCAAGATTTCGAAAATTGTTTTGTTCTTGTTTTGTTCTAGAGGGTCCAAAAGTAAATTGTTTTGTTCTTGTTCTTGTTCCAACCCAAAGCTTGGAACATTGTTAACAATCTAAAGAACATTGTTCTTAAATTGTTCCAGGCCAAGTAACGCTGGCCCTAAATAGCCCATATCGATGCACATACCGTGGCATATTGTTCACAACATCTAACATTTTTAACTTGCACCTCATCAAATGTTCAAACGTTAGTACGAAACATCTTGAACCTACGATGCCCCCTGACTAAGTCATCATTGCGTCATTTTGTTCCACAGCTCATTTCAAAAGGAACAATTTAAGAACAATTTAACCATTTTGTTCCAATCCCCCAGCACATTGTTCTTGTTTTGTTCTTGTTCCAGAAAGTCGTGGAACAATATAAATTGTTCTTGTTTTGTTAACAATTTAGCAGGAACTTTGTTCCGGAACATTGTTCCGTCGGAACAATTGGACACACTGAGCAATGTAGTGACGAGCCGAGCCTGTGTTGACACAAGCTCCACATTCACGTTTAGTAATGACAGGGGTTTTAATAATTGATGTGTCAATGTTGCCGACTGCAGAGTTCAGAAGTGCATGTTGCCATCTTGTCTTAAGACGCAAATTACATTCTACTCTAACCAACCTGCATCTAATCTATGCGACTCTACAGTGATTCTTCGCCGCATCTTGTACAGAAGCAATGAAATTTGGAGGCCATACACTGCAACTCTGATATAACATGAGTCTTTCCACTGAACGCTCGCTCTCAGCTGCTTCTTCAACTGCTACGAGGAGAGCGGCGACCCAGGCAGTGTCGGCTACTGCGTCAATGGGAAATGCGTCTGCCAGGGACCCTCCTCCGAGTGCAGTATGGACGCGGAGGGGCACGATCGGTACTGCCAAACATGGGCGAGACTATTGAATTCTGGCAATTCGGACATTCTCTATTCGTCATTCGATATACCTATAGCTCCTTGACAGTACACATACTGGTAGGTAGGTATGTATGTGTGCCTCTACTCTTTCGTGCTGTCTCATTTGGCCCTATAAATACTTGAGTACACTGTGAGGGAGCCTCAAGTGAACTGATCCTGTGTATCGCCCATCCCAAATTGTTTTACTAAGTTACACACAGAGTTGGAGGGGGAGACTAAGAAGGTGTGAAGCACTGCACTTCACTGCACTGCAATCAAGACCACACATCGCGAGTAGACAACTGTGTAGCGTGTACTGTGTACCTTCAAATGTCAGCTGCCAGTTCAACTGCATGGAGAGCGGACGGGGCTCCAACGGCTACTGCGACAACGGGGAGTGCATCTGCCAGTCGGAGGAGTTCCCCACTGCTGAGTGCACCATGGATGGAGAAGGACACGATCGGTTGGGTATATACCTTATTACCTCCAATAGGTGACCGCTTTCAAAAAGCAACCCCCCCCCCATTCCTCTAATAAGTGACCCGCTAGGGGATGGTTGAAATAATAAGCGACCAGGTCGCTTATTGGAGGTTTGACGATAATTCACATCTTTGCATCGCCACCTGTAATTATTCAGATTGTTGCAGTCTGAGCATGCTTATCTCAGTTCCTTTGGCAACAACTATGATCTGTCGATTGGCGCTAGAGAGCTCTACACATGCTTCGAGACAAGCACACCGTTAATTCTCTAATAAGCGCCCTTCTCTCAAGCCTCAATACATCATTTTCACGATTACGGCAAGTCTGGGAGGTGTTTATTGGAAGATTTCGTAATGGAACTCTTCATTACTAACTCACTGAGCGGCTGTGCAAGCCACCACTTGCGTGTTCTTGAAGCAATATTTCCCAGCCATTTTGCTGCAATACTGCATTACGTCCATTCCAGCTGTCAGTTCAACTGCTACGAGGAGAGCGGCAATGTTCCCGGCACCATAGGCTACTGCGTGAACGGCAAGTGCCACTGCCAGTCGCCTAGCGCCAACGCTGAATGCACCATGGATGCCGAGGGACACGATCGGTTGGTGGTGCTTCTTGCTAGAGTATCCCTTTATGAACGATTGGACGCATGTGTGACAGCTGAGATTACGCGGTGTCCCACGTTATCCGGAGTTACAATACGTAACTTCTGGCGGAGGCGCAGCGAAGGAAAGAACGCGTCCACAACTTTCGCTCCACTGAACCGATTTTCGCTAAATTTGGAATCCAATCTAATTGTGATAAGGCCTTTTAGTAAGCCAAATTTTGCCCAATTTTGTTCAGCAGATCCTGAGAACTAAATATCGTGACGAACCTGTCTTTTCTTTCACTGCCCTCTGTCAGAAGTTACGCAACTCCAGGTAATATGGGACACCCCATAACCTGGAGTTACGGTAACCCCAGTAACATATCATTCATATAGGGATATGCTTCAATCCTATTGTGTTAGTGACACCAATTGGTCACTTCAATCAAAAGTGGCACCAGTCGCCTTCCAATTCTTATCTACTGAAGGCTCACACAAACCGGAAATCCTCCAATAGACGCCATTGGCCATCAGTTTCAGTTTAAAATTAAGTAAAAGTTTTCACTTTAGTTTCAGTATCAGTTTCGGTTTCAGCTTTCAGTAATAATTTCTTTTCAGCTTCAGCTATTGAAACTGAGTTTCAGTATTGCGATGTACGTGGATTTGTAGTTTTGGCAATGTGCGTTGGAGAGTGGGGGATTAAAAGGTGCATTTGGAGATGCTTCGTCATCACCAACAGGGATTTAGACTAATATGAGCCAAACATGCACACGATATCCTAAAATTGACACTAAACTTGTTTCAGCAGTGCGTACTGCAACTATTTCACCGTCGCACAAATACTGATGAAACTGGTCGTGGAGTTTCAGTTTCAGTTTGAATATGGCCGGCCATTCTACATAGCTTCAATTCAGTCACAGTTTCAGTCTGTTTTAAAATTTGAAACTGAAACTGCAGCTAGTTTCAGTTTCTATGGTCAGCCCTGCCTTCAGATGCGAGTTCAACTGCCAGGAGAGCGAGCAAGGCGGCACGGGCTTCTGTGACAATGGGGAGTGCGTCTGCGAGTAACGGCCGCTTTGGACGCTTTGGAGTATCGTTGAATTGGGATCGCCACTATTGTACTGCTGAACTGCTGATAGGTTGAATTTCTTTAGTGAATTTAGGTTGAATTTGTCATAATGTACCTATATTGTAGGTAGGTTGACCGTGGAGGGAAGAACTCGTGTTAAAAGCTTGTAAATGACGGCAGAAAACGTCAGACCAGCGTGTTTCGAAATGAAATCTAGTCGGGGAGCAACATCTTCGAATGTAGCGTAGGAGTCTGACAATTAGAGAGAGTACCGTATTTCCCCGAATAGACCCCCTGGGGTTGTATTTTTCAGAGAGGCCTTTAGGGTGGGGGTCTATTCGAGGGGGGGGGGGGGGTTCTATTCGAGGGATGGGGTTGTATTTCTCAGTAGGACCAATTTTGGCAGCTGGACACTTGGATGGCCCATAGCACAGGTTGATGATGGTAAACGGTCCTTTCAAAACACGATAAAGTCTTCACTGTCAACCTACGAGCCACCAAATAGCGTACACTCTGACCCCTCACTGCAACTTTCAGTACCAGTGCCCAATGATTAGTAGTCAGATGTGCTAACCTGCTAGGCTAATAGAGTTCTGGGACAACCCCATGGGGTTCTATTCGAGGGATGGGGTTGTATTTTTCAGAGGGGCCTTTAGGGTGGGGGTCTATTCGATGGGGGGTTCTATTCGAGAGATGGGGTTCTAATCGGGGAAATACGGTATACTGAATAGGCGAACAATACCACATTTCCAGTCAAGAAACAGAGTGAAAATACACTAACGAGGTACATATCACGGAATACACTAAGAATAACGAGGGATTTCGGAAGCGCAAGCGAAATATGCACCGACACACACAGCCGAAAGGAGCCAGCTCCCGGACCCCCTCGCGTGCCTTCAAATACGCCAAAGGATACATACAGGCACCGAGCTAATGGAACTAGTCAATTTTGACCCCCACCGCACCTAGCGTTATCAACCGGGGGCCGCTGAGCCTTGGTGGGTTCGTTCCAAAGGGGCGGCCGCGTACCCAGCCTCGCGCATACTTAGACTTTGCAGACTGGTCGCACCGTATTCGCCCCACAATAGCGCAAATTTTCACCTAATCACACGAAGCGCCCCTAATCACAACAGGAAATAGCAGAGACGTCACTATCACCCACAGAATGCTGCCGGGAATCGATAGTGAATCGCTCCATCCTCGGCCGATAGGTCTTGTGCCGGTGACGGGCCATATAGCGAAGCGAAATTGTGAAAAAGTTGTGAAATATTCCATAATGGCAGAATAACGGTCGCTATTTCAAATATAATCGTAAGTTGTCGAAAAACGCGACAAAATGGCGTCGGCGAATAGCACAGGCGAACAGCAAACTGCGATTACAGTGGCGCGAAGCAAACGGTGAATTGCGATTACGGTAGCACGAATTAGGCGCACTTCAAAGACGAGAGATTCAAACAGGAGAAGTAAAACGGCGGGAAGAAACTACGCAAATATCCGCGCACCAATGCGATCGAAGTCCTTTCTAGCGCTGCAATCAAATTTGGTCATAATGCAGGTATTTTGATTGGCAAAACTCAGAAATTTAGAATTAAGCTTGTCCCTACAGAAGCCATGTAAAACCATAGTTCGAACCATTTTTTTCGCCCGGCCTCAGCCGGGCGAACCCCTACGAGAGCTTTTCGTCCGTGCGTGCGTGCGTGCGTGCGTCCGTTCGTTACGCTCTCATATCTCGGTGTTGGAAAGTCGTAGGAAGGCGATCTTGGGCTCTACGGAAAGCTCTCGACTCACGGGTAATGTTGCTAAGAGACTTCGAAATTCAAAAGTTTGAATTGCGCGCGGTACAGTAACCCGAAGGCCAAAACGGAAAACGGCTCTAACTCGCTCGTCTTACGTCGTAGAGCGGCGTGCGATAGGTCAACTGAAAGGTCTCGACGTGCGCTTTCGCTTGGCATAAAAAGTTTCTTAATTACGCAAACACGCAATACGAAAAGCGACATTCTCGCCTTTTTAACGCAAAAATCGCTCTAACTCGCTCAGCGTGCGTCGTACGGAGATGATTTTGGGTTGGTTGGATAGCTCTCGACTCACTGATCATCTGTTCTTCTATTGGTCGAAACTCAAAAGTTTGAATTTCGGGAGCTACAGTAACCCAAATGTTTAAAACGCAAATCTTATCTAACTCGCTCGTCTTCCGTCAAGAGAGACGATCTTGAGTTCATTGAATAGGATTCGGCACACTGATAATTCCGTTAGGAGAAGTCGAAATTCAAAAGTTTGAATTGCGCGCGCTACAGTAACCCGAATGTCCAAAACGCAAAACGGCTCTAACGCGCTCGTCTTACGTCGTAGAGCGGCGTGCGATAGGTCAACTAAAAGGTCTCGACGTGCTCTTTCACTTGGCGTAAAAATTTTGTTAATTACGCAAACACGCACCACGAAAACCGACATTCTCGCGTTTCTAGCTTGGAAATCGCTCTAACTCGCTCAGCGTGCGTCGTAGAGAGACGATCTTGAGTTGCTGGATAGCTCTTGACGCACTGATCATTTGTTTTTCTATTGGTCGAAACTCAAAAGTTTGAATATCGCGAGCTACAGTAACCCAAAGGTTCAAACAGCAAATGGGCCCTAACTCGCTCGTCTTACGCTTGTAGAGCGGCATTCGTTCGACCGTTTGAAAGCTTACGTTGAGGCAGTTGTTGAACGGTCATTCCTAAAGAAATACTTTTGTTTTTTTAAACCCTTGTCTTACGAACAACTTTGTCTGCTAAATTAATCCCGGGCGATCCCAATGTTGCCTTGCAACAACCGCTCAGAAATGCGTGTGTCTTGCTCAAAAAATTAATCCCGGGCGATCCCAATGTTGCCCTGCAAGAACCTCTCAGAAAGGAGCGTGTCAGAAGTAGCGCATGAATAGTGGACTCCGGGCGGGCGCGCGTCGTATCGGAAAGGTTTCGAAATGCTTTACAAAAGTATCCACTCTTTTACTCTTCCACTTTAAAACACTCACAAACCACTCTGTATTAATAAAACAACTCAACTTTTTTAAAACAGCTTGTTCGCCCGGCCTCAGCCGGGCGAACCCCTACGAGAGCTTATCGTGCGTGCGTCCGTTCGTTCGTTCGTGCGTCCGTTACGCTCTTAGATCTCAGCGTTGGAAAGTCGTAGGAAGGCGATCTTGGGCTTTATGGATAGGTCTCGGCTCACTGAGAATTGCGCTAAGAGGTTTCGAAATTCAAAACTTTGAATTGCGCGCGCTACAGTAACCCGAAGGTTCACGTGCGATAGGTCAACTGAAAGGTCTTGACGTGCTCTTTCGTTTGGCATTAAAAGTTTTCTTAATTACGCAAACACGCAACACGAAAAGCGACATTCTCGCGTTTTTAGCGCAGAAATCGCTCTAACTCGCTCAGCGTACGTCGTAGGGAGACGAACCGCCAGACGCGACGTCGACCGAGTTTTAGTGGAAACAGTGTGTGGGGTTAGAACTCCTCCATCTACTTAACCTCCTGCTTAGGCCTGCTGCACTCGCTCAAATACGGATTCTGGACGAATACGGAAACTGGACGTAACATACAGACTACAATGGCTGGCGGATGTAGTCATGCAGTAGGTACCGTATCACAAGCGCGACAATGGCTCGCGGCGTAGATTGGCTCAGGCTTCCGTCTCAAACGCATGATCTAGCCATCTACCTACCCAACAGACAAGTCACTCTCCGGTTGGTTTGTGTCTGGGCAAGTCAACTATGGTAACTGTTGTGATCGAGACGGAGTGAGGGGGAGAGACAGAGAGAGAGAGAGAGAGTGAAGGTGTGTTTCGGGGGGGGGGGGCAAACCGGAATATGGAACTTTCGGCTGTCTGCTGGAAACATATGTCTGTCTGTCCGAGGTCCCATTTTAGAAAGCCTGCGCGCAGCAGCCGCGGACACGGTCGGCTGACTTGTCTCCCCCCTAAGAACGAGGGGGGGGGGGGCAGTTCAGTCAAAACACATCCATCTTTCGGCGCCGCGCACGACAGTTCCCCCTTAGTCTTGCGACTGCCCGGGCGCGCGAGCGGCGCCGACTTCTAAGCAGTGTGTCCATTGTTACAAGATTTTGAAAATTGTTTTGTTCTTGTTTTGTTCCAGGGGGTCCAAAACTATATTGCTTTGTTCTTGTTCTTGTTCCAACCCAACCTTGGAACATTGTTAACAATTTAAGCAACATTGTTCTTAAATTGTTCCAGTCTGTGTATTGTGTAACGCTGGCCCTAAATAGCCCCGATCGGTAAACTGCAGTGGCATATTGTTCACAGTATCTCAAATTTATGGCTTGCACCTCATCATATGTTCGAATCTAGACCCAAACGGTTCCAGTCTTGACCCTATTATGTTTCCCGACTGAGTTATCATCGTTACACAGCGCATGCCAAAAGGAACAATTTAGGAACAATTGGAGAACAATTTACCACTTTTGTTCCAGTCGCCCGCTACATTGTTCTTGTTCTGTTCTTGTTCCAGAAAGTCGTGGAACAATATAAATTGTTCTTGTTTTGTTAACAATTTAGGAGGAACTTTGCTCCGGAACATTGTTCCGTCGGCACAATTGGACACAGTTTCTAAGTCGGCGATTGCTGTCTCAATTTCGAAGGCATTGTTGACACTTGGTATAAAGTTCGGTGTTTTCTCGAGATATTCTGCGCAGAATAACACAATAACACGATGCAGCAGTGCTTGTATAGCACAATGCACACAACCCAACACGACGACGGCGACGACGACGACGACAACGATGACGACGACATTGTCTTTCAGAACGCGAGAGCAAACCTTCCTCTAGGATACATTGTTCACCCCACTTAGCCGCAACAGCTCAATTGAAGGCAGCACTACAACGTCAATAGTGTAATGTCAACATTGGAGTACAAATCTAGAAAGGCGGAGCCCCGATCAGAAAACGGAAAGAAGCAGAAACAGACAGGTAGAGATATCGCGATTCAAATTCTACAACACTGTACAGTAGTCGCTACCCGTTTCAAGTATTCGTGCACCTTACTCGCTAGTCAAGAAAGCGAAGTGAAACTTCAAGTGGTTTCACAAGTGAGAAAGCCAGACGCAGACCAGAGCTACATATAGAAGGTGTGAAGTGTGTAAAAGCAAGAACACAATGCATGTGTAGTGTCCTCGCCACACTGCTAACTCAACGAAAGTGGAATGTTGTTTGACAGCACCGCTACCCTACTAAATCACGTTAGATGACGCTTCACAATCGTCACAGCGCTGAATCGATTGCGGCGAATTCCGGGCGTATGAAAGCAAATTTTGGACAAACTTCTTTGCTCAAGCATGTCTCTATCAATCGTCACTCTAGACTTGACACTTTGTATTTTGTAATCTCATTGGGCCGGGCGTAATACTCACGGTACAGATTTTAAATGTTTTTCCACGCATCAATCAATACTACACTTCCATAAGCATACCCTGACACGCTTGGCACAAAACGGACGCAAAATACGCAAAAAAGTAGGCAAAAATCACGTTTTCTTCTTGATTCTGACGGATTTTCGCTTCTCGTACATCGCAAACAGGTGAGGGGCAGCTCTCTGGGACTGAGGTAGCTAAAAAAGTGTAATAATTCAAGTAAAAACTGCACCTAGTATAACCACAAACTGGCACAATATTCCATTTCGAATTACGTAACTACGCTTCAAAAGAGTACCATAAATACTCTTGTAAGTCCCCCTGCGGGGGGCTTATTTTTCAAACCTTTCTCTTGGCGGGAGGGGGGGGGGGGTTATTAGAGTACCTTACGGTAGTTCCAAATTCGCAAAAAATAACCCACTCTTGCTTAGTATTCCGTCGCCTATCCTTGACCAAAATTTCGCCGCTGTCCTCGAAAATCACCAGTTCATAAATTGAATTCTTGCATCCGACCATTCTTTGGTCGTTTATGGAACCCGAGAAATAGGTCTGAACTTAGAATATATAAAATTTGTCAAATAAAATATGAGGCAAGGCAAACAAGATTGAGATATTTTACACTTGAAATTCAATACAAAGAACTGGGAATTTAATATCTTAATTTAAAACTAATACAATTTATTTCACACCTATGAGCTATAAGACACTTTTTACGTACAAATAATTAATATTAATCAAAATGCAAGTAAACTACGTACCTAGTTTTGGTTAAAATGCCTATGTACATAGGGTGTTTTGTATCCTGTGTATCGTACGATATCTCCAATATCTATTATGAGAAATCACAAAATGGGGAATATCACTTTCAAACAATTCGTCGTACCATTTTGTCTGTGGATGGCGCGTCGCTTTTCGCCGCCAACGGTATGTTGCCCACATTATGCAGGGGCTCCTGCACGAGAACGGGAACGCTCCGAGCTCTGTTGTGGTCGTCGTAAGTCGTCGCTGTGGTCGCCGTCGTAACTTTGTTTAAGCCTTGTTGGACCGCAGTTTTCCCGGCCAACGGGTCTCTTAGAATGAGAAAACGTTGAACTTTTCTATTGTGAATCATGGTTGGCGCGGCAGCGCCAAACCATAATATGTTCCATCTCGGCCGCGCGCGCCTTTTCCCATCATCACGATGTTTGTTTCTCGGGCTGTACTAAGCGGAATTGAATGAAATTTGGTACACTAAAGGACATTGTCATAGACAGATTAAATTCCAAATTTGGTGAAAATCGGTTAAGTGTAGCGAAAGTTACAGGCGAAAAAAGGATCGTGGCGCGTTTCTTGTCCCAACGGCGGGGGGTGAATTCTTCTCCGTCTTCTTCTTCTTCTTCTCCTCCTTCTCCTCCTTCACGTCACGCTCTAACGTCCATCAATGAGGATCTCGTCGAGTCGCCTTCTATTCTTCCCAACCGTGGTTGCGCGCTCTACAGTACGGCGATACATTGCTGGTCTTCGTTCGCGTACATATTGTTCATATAGGTAGGAAGCTGTCAGCTGCCCACCTGACTCTCCCTCTGTAGATCGAGAACTCGAAGAAGTTGCCGTTCGAGGCGTCGCAGTAGAGCAGCAGGGCGTTCGCCCTGTCGGTCTTGAGTCGGAAGGAGAGCTCGTTCTGACGGTGCATCGTCCACTTGGGGTAGCGAGCAAAACTGCCCCTGGAGCCCTCTAGGTGGATGCCATGACAGGCGGCTGCCAGCAGAAGAATCAGCAGCCGAGGCCACTTGAGACGGTCCTTCCAGCTGCTCACGGCCATGGGAGCATCGAGCAGCTACCGTACTCTGCACCTCTTACGGTGGCGTGGAGAGTGTTAACTCATGGCGTCACTTCGCGCCGCTTTTCCCCTCTGCTCACTTTTGGAAGTCATGAAATTTGCGGAGTCTGGAAATGTTGCATGGGATTCAGATGAGCGTCATAGACTCGGCATTCAAGATTAGCACAGGCTGTCGCGGAACCTAACTACAACAAGCGGCAATTCCGCCAAACCCATTGCTTCATCTCGAGCGAGTGAGTGAGAGGACGAGGATGCGCTCAGCGGAGGAGCGCAAATCGAATTAGGCGCCCTTTTCCGCGCCAGTCGTCCTGGCCAGTTTTTGAGAGGGGGCACAAGAGAGCTAATTCTGGAGCGGCGCCGAGCGGTTTGAAGGAACGCCGGAAGGGAATCCAATCAGTCGGAGGGAGAAGCGCCAGCGCTTCTCGTCGAAACGACTATATTTGACCGAACTACAAACGCTGCTAAGCAAGCGCTCCCTTACGCGCCAATTGTAGAAACGCTTCTACTGTACACAGGTCGCTACCACATACATACATAGAGTTAGTTGGTTGGCCGGCGGGGAGTGAGTCCGGCCGCCCCAAAGAACAATGGGGAGGGCGCCTCGGTCGCTATCGCCCACCAGCATCTTTTGAGTTTGATCACCGGGCGAAAAGGAAGTGGACCACCGGCCTCAAGCATGGGAAAGAAGACTGCCGCCATCATCTCTCCTCCTCTGTCTGTCATCCAGCGGCAGCCGAGATTTGTTGACTGACTCGCGGCGGCTGGCAGCAAGCAGCGACGGGACTTAACGAGCGCCGGCGCCGCCTGGTGACGAAGGCGGAGGCCCCTCCTCTCTGCCACTCACCCTCCCGTTATGTGAATAACCGCGTCGAATAACCGAGAAGAGAGAACTGGCAGAGTTGGCCTGTCTGCCTGCTCCCTGAGGAATATAGCAAAGATTATGGCTCGCATTCCACTACCCCCCCCCCCCCCTCCCCCCCCCCCCCCCCCCCCCCCACCCCCCTCCCCTCCCCCCCCACCCCTTCACCCTCCCATGAAGGCGCGTAATATGGCCTGGTGCCCCCCCCCCCCCCCCCCCATGTCCCTTATGTACTTACTTGTCCTCCTTATACTCTAGGCAGTTCAGCGGAGGTGAAGGAGGGCGGCGTCCTAAAATCAATTGCTTGTAACGGCCGCGTGTCTCCATTCCGCCCTTCGAGCGGACAAGCCATGATGTATACATGGCATGTACGTAGCGTGTCTGCGAGGCTTCAACGTCATATGAGTGTTGGTGAGGACCAAAGGTTCTCTGGGTGACGCAGGGGGCCGGCAGACGGATGACTAGACGAAGCTAGACGGGACTTTACGTATTCACGAGAATTTCTGTTGCGGCAGCGGTCAAACGTCAAAATGAATACTCCTCACTGGTCGGTCTCAACGGCACGGTCTGAGTTCGAAGCGTAGTCTAACTAACCATGGCATCTTACAGAAGCACACAATTCTTGTAGACAAGTACATAGTCCAGCAGTCTAGTCAGGTGACATTACGTAAGATAGTACTTAGGCAATTCACAGAAGCAGCACTACATCGCGCTCGCATTAAAAGTTTGTCTCGAGCCACTTTGCTACGTTACCAATGTTTATGTCAATACCGACATCTCATCTCAGCCAATTCGTACCTGCTGCCCGCATGCGAAGCAAAACCAACCCTATGTGGAGTCTTCGCAAGGCCTGGTTGGACAGCAGGAGAACTAATTTAGGACAACCTCGAGACACCCTCGTTCCGCACAGCCTGCGAGTTTCCCATGAATAAATGATACTGGGAAGCAGTCGGGCGGAAAAAGCAACGCCATTAGAGAGGGGGAGAAACTCGGCGGACGTACACAGGACTGAGCAGGATCGAATGTTGCGTCTGTTCCGCAAGTTGGCCCACAAGCATGAAATCAGAATTCGACCCAGTAGGATGTTACATACATGACTGGAGTGGGGGGGGGGGGGCAGAGGTGAAGCAAGCGGGAGAGGGAAGCCTATCCAAAGAGCTAATTCGACCGATTGCCAGAATGGGCAAGTTGACTATTGGAAATGTCGGCCCGACTGTGTCTGCCTCAAGGGAGCAAAGCAATTCACAATTGTGTATGCCAGCCGTTGACCTCGAAAATGGAAAGAAAGCAATCTTGCAGCGCGAATTTCTCTCGTTAGATTGCCGCCTAACTAGATTGGTCGGGTAAAACAGTAACGTCATTACCGCAAGATGGCGCGACAAGTATGCAAGATTGCTTGGATCTCAGAGGAACCAGCGCACAAGACGGCAACGTTGGGTTTTGACTTGGACAAGAATCGAGGCAGGAAGGAGGGCGTCTCCGCTTTCAGTGGCCCCACGTATTCTCTACTGGTTTTCCGCCCTCGGCTTGAAGAACAGCTTTTCTAAATGTTTCCGGCCGACTGGCGGCGCTCCCACAAGAGGGAGAGAGTTTTCCCTAATGTGGTCGCGTGTCGTCCTTTACTTCTGTTCGGGTCGGTCCGAATAGCGGCGATACAACTGCGGAATACGAGGCCGGGCCGCCCTGAGGTGATCTAGTCGTGTGTGCCTTGCTCAAGCTCCACCAACCTACGCACGCGCCTTCGGAAGCCGGTCCCACTTAACGAAATCGTCCGGCGAAACTGGAGCTTCTCCTTGCGATGGCCGACAGTTGTGGCATAGAAGTGACGAGCCTCGTTTTAAGATGACTGGCGTCGAGTTTCGTTCGTGGAAGCTATAACCTAGCGTCAGAGCGGCGATTCGTCTTGTGAAAACGCGAGCCCTTGACGTAAAAGTGTTGCGGAGTCGTCGTCGCCGTCGCCGCCGCACACATTTGTAAAGAGTTCGAATGCCTGATTATGTCGACAGGAATTGTTTGAAAACAAACCCACCCATGTACAGAGACAATCGCTTCGCTCACTAGCGGGCCCAGGAAGGGGGGGGGGGGGGGCAGGTGGGGCACTGCCCCCCCCCCTTTACGGTCCGACCTTAGAGAAAAAATTTTCTTAAACGACACACGAATATCAAAAAATTTCGCCTGCGGCGCTATTTTGTAAGAGAATTTGGCTATTACAGACCAAAAATCGCCAAATTTTCGCCTGCGGCGCTCAATTTAGGCAAATTTTTGTACAGGGAAGGCGAAAAACGTAAAAATTTTCTCCTGCGGCGCAATTTTGAATCTAAATTTATAGTATCTAATGGGTTGCAAAGGCCAAATTTTGGCGATTTTTGACGTTTAAATGGCCTAAAAGTGCGAAATTTTCGCCTGCGGCGCTTTGGAACAATGTTTGATTTTGGCCCCCCCCCCCCCCTATCGGAAAATCCTGGGCCCGCCACTGGCTTCGCTTCAGTAAACGCGGACTGAATGAACACTCGAAGGGAGAGAGATTGTTGGACTGTATTCACCCATGCCCAAGTCCCCTTTCTTTTCCCCTTTTAGTCCCCCATTCTGTGTTCTGGTTCGTCCGTTTGGTCAAATACTCGTTCTTTCTCATTGCAGACAGTTCGTTCGTGTTGGTTCCCGTATATACTCGCCCAGTTTGAACTCCAGTGGTCCCGCAACGATCTCCGTCTTCCAGAACATTCTTTCTACTTTTAGCGTGATCAGGGTCTGGGCGCACATGATGACGGTGGCAGCTCAGACTGTGGAGTTGGTTCAGTTGTGTATTGTGTTCGCTTCAAGTTTGAACTCCGCTGTAAAAGTGTGTATAACGTCCGCCATTTTGAATTTGGTTTCGCCCGTGTAACTGTACGTGTTCGGACGAAAGAGGCCTCGGAAGCGTGTAGTAGTCGCCGCTGGCTAATCGGCTGGCCTATTCAAGGCATTGGCAAAGCTGCGGTGGACGTTATTGCCGACTTTCGACCTCCATTCCCGAGAGCACACCCGGATCGGACGACGGATCAGGATAGTTCTACTTTCCCAGTATCTGAGCGTAGCAGCACAACCGGGTATAATCAGCCAACTCGCCGCCGAACCACCGGAAACCGCTTCTCTAGCCCTACACGTGGCGCGATCTGTGATAGTTCTTCACTCTCCGCTTCGTTCAAGGTTTCCCACCGTGGCTACCTCGCGGTTGACCGGATCCGTTCGAGGCGCCGACAGCCAGAGGAGGGAGACGTCCTTTCAACGGCTTGAGCTGAGAAAGGCTAACGTCACCAGAGAGTAGCGGG
>JASAMZ010013029.1:0-11985 GCA_030248115.1 Linhomoeus sp. GSCO2_2 | reverse complement strand
AGAAGATCAAAGTCGACCACGTTCCGTTTTCTGCAGCTCCCGAAATTCGGCCAGATCCCGATGTTCTATAGAAGGGGTGCCCGGCTTGGCGCCAAACGAATTTGCATGTTTTGTTCTATGACGTGCGCTATTCGTATAGTCATACAGTATACTCTGTGTTTGAATCGACTCTGAATGTACTCTGTTCTGACAGGAGAAATCCCTTGCAGAAGAGTAAAATCACATTATATGACTTCTATTTCAGCTTTGAGTGGAAGATATTGATTTGTAAACATCTCAAAGAAGTCCCTATCTGAGGAGTAGGCTGGCACACTCACAACTCCTTGCCAGGAGCAACATTGTCAGAGCCAAATATATTTGCATCATGCGGTACTTTTTACATCAGACTATACGGCACTTCCAACATTTCGTCATGGCGGGCTCACCGCGCGCCACCCGCAATCGGGATCTGCTTCTTAGAGGTTTCGTGATCTGCAGAAGGCGGAACGTGGTCGACTTTGATCTTCTGGTTAACTTCCGCTTTATTGTCTTGGTGGGGGGGGGGGGGGTGGATTCATTCTATAACAAGAACAAGGTTTATGGCCAATCGATTTGAGAAAGCCTTCTGCGCCGGTCGCCGGATGATGAATTCATTCATACTGTGCTATGCCCAGAGCACGCCATCCACGAGTACGAATGAACCGTCCTCTTCCTTCCCCAGGTGCTGGAGCTGCTGGACCAGGGCGCCACGGAGGTTGTGATGCGCCAGTACCCCAAGTACGAGCGCGTGACCGGCGAGATCCGCGTGCGCGTCGCCGGCCTGCCCATGTGCGAGGAGATACGCCACCTCAGACAGCTCCATCTCAACCAGCTGGTGCGCGTCGCCGGCGTCGTCACCACCGCCACCGGTGAGTGGGCGCTTACCGCTTCTCACTCAGTCGCTGCGAAGCTCCACGGATGGCGCCACCGTTTGCAGGCATCCTTCCGCAGCTGTCGGTGCTGAAGTTCGACTGCGTCAAGTGCGGCTGCGTTCTGGGACCCTTCGTGCAGCGTCACAACGAGGAAGTGAAGCCCAACCAGTGCCCCGAGTGCCACAGCATCGGCCCATTCGACGTCAACATGGAGGAGGTGGGGTGTCTCATTGGAACTTCTTTTGCTCTTTCACACCTAGTAGTAAGCAAGTTCGTCGTTGTCTCGCAGACGGTCTTCCACAACTACCAGCGAATCAGCGTCCAAGAGAGTCAGGACACGGTGGCGGCCGGCCGACTTCCACGCTCCAAGCAGGCCGTCCTTGTCGGCGACCTCTGCGACTCCTGCAAGCCGGGAGACGAGATCGTGAGAACGTGCAGTTGGTCTGAAGAATGAGTCGTTGGCTAAACGCACCAAAGTAGTAGTCGTCGAGAAGCGCGCTGCGCCACGAAAGTCGGCTGAAGCTTGAGCAAGCAGCGTCCAGTCGATTCTTGCAGCGATGCCTTTTGTAGCGCGCGATTGTCTCAGAGAACAAACGGTTCCTTCGTTGAGTACTTCATGCCTCCACTACCTTCGCAGGAGCTGACGGGCATCTACACCAACATCTACGACAACTCGCTGAACAATCGTCAGGGCTTCCCCGTCTTCTCCACCATCATCTACGCCAACCACGTTGTCAAGAAGGAGGACGAGTGCGCCACCGACGCCCTCACCGACGAGGACGTCCAGGTGGGCAATGTGTGCGCGCACCGTGGAGACGCGCGTCGGCTGCGATAGGGGATGAGACTCCAAAACGTGTTTTTCAACAGACTTCTACCTCTAGGAGGGCGCTTATTCATTCGACCTCACAAGTGTGGCAAAATTGCCCAATAACGTATATTTTTATGGATTTCAGTGTGCACGGCTGTGCTTTAGATGATAATCTCTGCGTCTAGTCGGTGTGGTGGTATAGATGGGCGCACAATGAGTTAGGAATAGTTGTCACAGAGCTTGGTAGTGTTACTGCTGGTATTTGCTCATTGGAGGATGGCGTCAATTTGAGGGCGCTCTTTTTGAAAGAAATACCGTATTTTGCTTCTCCGTCAGTCGGGCGTCCTCTTCTCTGCTCAGGCGATCCGCAAGCTGGCGAAGGATCCTCAGATCGCGGAGCGCGTCTTCGCCAGCATTGCGCCCTCCATCTTCGGCCACGACGACATCAAGCGCGGCCTTGCGTTGGCCCTCTTCGGCGGCGTCGCCAAGAATCCTGGTGCGCAGCGCTGTCTTCTCGCTTCCGATACCGTAAACCCTCCAGTAAGTGACCTGGTCGCTTATTATTTCAACCATCCCTCTAGGGGGGTCGTTCGTTCGGTGCAAGTCTGAGTCGTGACCTCAGCGTGCGATTTTGCAATTCTGCATTGAAACCTGTTTGATTTGGTGTCATTGCTATTGAAACTTGATAATAGAAGCATAGTCGACGACGAACATGCCTTACACACGCATTATCGAAGTTTGGTGTGCTATATTGGGAGGGACATTAGGTCATAGATGATTGTACGGCAGATCTTCGACAGACAATATGGTCGTTTATTAGGGGGTGGAGGGGGGCGCTTATTGGAGGTTTTACGGTAGTCTTACTCGTCCATTCATTAATCTTCGAGGAAGTTAAGTCGCCGAACTTTTTTACGCTGCAGGCCAGAAGCACCGTCTGCGCGGCGACATCAACGTGCTGCTGTGCGGCGACCCGGGGACGGCGAAGTCGCAGTTCCTGCGCTACGTCTCGAAGACGGCGCACCGCTCGGTGTTGACGACTGGGCAGGGCGCCAGCGCCGTCGGCCTCACCGCCTACGTGAAGCGCCATCCGGTCAGCAAGGAGTGGACGCTGGAGGCGGGCGCACTGGTGCTTGCCGACAAGGGCGTCTGCCTCATCGACGAGTTCGACAAGGTGAAGGCGGAAGGTTGCGCTGCCGCTGCGCACTCGGCGTCTGGATAGTTACAGTACCAGAGCCACGCTACGTGGACTTAGCGCGCCCCAAAAGGACCCCGGGCTATTTTGGTCGTCAACAGTGGATTTACACTGCCGCCGCCATGCTTGAGCTTAGGTGGCGCTGCCTATCACACGTTCGAAGGGGCGGGCGGCAGTGCGGGAATTCCCTGTCGACGACCAAAACGGACCGGGAGACTATAGGAGCGCCAAAGGGCCCCAATGTAGCGATGGCCCTGGCCGGTACTGTACAGACTACAGACGTCGCCAGATCTAAAAGGGTATTGTACCTGGACAGCACAATCAGTGAAGCTCAACGCGAGAGCACAACTCTAGTTCTATGACTCGACGGAAGCTAGTAGACGCCACGCTCTGCTTTGGCGGAAGTGTGCCACTGCGCATCCAATGTCCAGCATAGGTGCACTGTTCTTCCCGTCGCTTCAGATGAACGACCAGGACCGTACCAGCATTCACGAGGCGATGGAGCAGCAGACTATCACCATCTCGAAGGCCGGCATCGTCTCCTCGCTTCAAGCCAGGTCCAATAATGAATGGTTTAGGGCGCAAAGAAGCTTCCTGAGCTGGCGAACTTCCACAGGTGCACGGTGATCGCGGCGGCCAACCCTCTGTCGGGCCGCTACGACCCCTCGAAGACCTTCGCCGAGAACGTCGACCTCTCGGAGCCCATCCTCTCGCGCTTCGACGTACTCTGCGTCGTCAGGGATCAGGTCGACCCCGTGGAGGTGGGCATTGACCGCTTCCACGAGCGATGCTACCTCTAGTTCCTAGGAATTTATCTCGCTACATTGGTTAGAGGAGAGCGAAAAGGAGTTGCGACCTAGCGGCAATCCAACCCGCGACCTTATGACTTGAATTGAGCTATAGGTCTGTCATCCAGTCCACTCCGATTCGCTGACATAACGCTCCCCTCGCTAGTACGCACAACAAGGCTTTCGTCTTGTGTGTGGTGAGGTAGCCTTTACCATCCTATTGGTTAGAGTCCACGTTCAGTAAGTGACCTATGTAAGCGTGAGTGCCACACAGTTCACGTCTCGCTGGCAGGACGAGCGCCTGGCGAAGTTTGTGGTCGACAGCCACATGAGGCACCATCCGGACGCGGTGGAAGACCTGAACGAGTCGGAACTGGAGGAGAGGGTTCGTTCGTCCCTTCGCACTGTGGAAGTGTTGCCTGTCGACGCAGAATTGTCGCGCGCTTCTTGACCTCGCCAGCTCGTCGGATTTGCGCATGGAGTGTCAAATGCAACTGTCGTCGTTAACAATTTGATACTCGTTCCGCGCCGTTCTAAACTGATCACGTATTGGTGATTCTCTAGTATAATCGCCCCCCCCCAGAGCGGTGGTTGAAACAATTTGCGGCAATGCAGGCCGCTTACTGGACGTTTGTCGGTGCTGTGACAGTACTCGCTTTGTGCAGAGTCGCTTCGAGGAGCGCAGCGGCCTGGAGCTGATACCGCAGGAGCTGCTGCGCAAGTACATCTTCTACGCCAAGGAGTTCGTCAAGCCTAATCTGCAGCATCTGCCCAAGGAGCGCGTCAGCCAGATGTACTCAGAGCTGAGACGAGAGTCCAAGGTACAGACTGCTTTGCGAAGTTTACTGGGAACACGGTGTAACGTAAATCCTTTCATATCACCCTCCAATAACCGCCCTTCCTTGAGGGAGGCTGAGAAAGTAAGGACCCTCTTCCAATAAGCGCTCACCTTTGGTAAGTACCAGTAGTACTAACACTACCAATTCTAGCATAAAATCTGGCTGTCTGCGAAGTATTTTTATCAAAAACTTAACAGTTCCAGTCTTATATATCTATGCAATTATGCACACACAAGTGTGACAACTGAAAAACTTTCGGCACTCTCGAATGGCCGAGTTAAGCGGCCCCTCCAATAGGCGCCCCTCCTAGAGGTAGGTTGAAAGAATAAGCTCCCAGGGCGCTTATTGGAGGACTTACGGTATGTCGATGCTACCAATATCAAACAATCCCTTCATTCTAATGTAGCTGACGGGCAGCGTCCCAATCACGGTGCGCCACGTGGAGTCGCTGGTCCGTATGGCGGAGGCGCACGCGCGCATCCACCTCCGGCGCTTCGTCAACGAGGACGACGTCCAGGCGGCCATGCGACTCGTCGTCGAGCAGTTCGTCGCCACACAGAAGTTCTCCGTCATGCGACAGATGAGACGGGTAAGCTACCGACGTTAGTGGGTCTGACGGAATAAGGAAAAGGTAGGTATGGGAGCTTCACGTGGGGCAACACCCTGTATCCGATGCCATCTTCCAGCACCCATAGATACGGTATGTTGTGTTACCCTTACAAAGACAACATATCGTACCTACGGGCGCTGGAAGACGGCTTCGGCCGTAGGGTGTTGCCCTATATATAACTCCCAGATCTACCCTTTACTAATCGACTGCGCCATTTCACAATCAGATTCTCTTTGTTCCCTCCGCCACTTTAAACTTCCACTATTCTGCGCTGTCACAGACGTTCGGCCGCTACCTGCGCTACCGTCGTGACAACAACGAGCTTCTGCTCTACCAGCTGAAGCAGCTGATCCAGGAGCAGATCCACTACCAGCAGAGTCGCTTCGGACAGGACGTCGACCTGCAGACGGTCGCCGTACCCGAGCGCGACCTCCAGGAGAAGGTGGGCGCACCCACGTGCGAACGGTAGCTTCTCTGGTAGTATGAGGGAAGAGCCAACGGAACCAATGCGCAGATGACAGTCTTCTATTGAAGGCTGGCTTAGTTCACTTGTCATTCTGTTGTAGTCGCTGCCAGCGTGTGTTAGCGAATTCAACTGGAAACGTTGCGTTAACTAGCCGCTATCGAAGCAAACTTTTTTATACTCCACAAAAAAGTGTGGAGTATATAGCGTTTGTGCGCGAAACGCAGTAAATTGCAACGGATGTAGCTCGCGCGTGCAGCGGCCGATTTGCAAACGGTCTTTTGCGTTGGGTAGGCCTAGTAGGTGGGCAACCTGCACGACATATGGGGTCACGCTCCGGGACCCCGTTGGCGGGTCATTCAAAAATTTAATTTTTCAAAGTACTGAAAAACGCATTAGGCAAGGTAGAACTCGAAAAACTTGCATATAATGGTATATACTATCTTTTGATATGTTGTAGTACTCGATGGGGCCGAGGGTGGAAGAAATGAATAGGATCGCTGCGGGACCCATTTTGGCGCCAAATTTGAAAAATTCGCGATTTTTGCCCCTTTTCCAACTTTGACGGGCTGCTGTGCGAGCTAGGTAGCAGCTAGAGCGGCGAGACCACTCTTGGTGCTCCTTCCCAGATGTCCTCTATTGAATGAGCTATGAACGGAAAAAATCGGGCGAAACACAAAAAACTTTCTTACACTGCGACTTTTTCGACTCCGGGGTCGAAAATTGCGATTTTCGCATTTCGGCGTCCATGTCGCTCGAATGCGTTGCCGAATCGTTCCAAAAGTGGTTTCAAACGATTCTGCGCTTAAATCTGGCCCAGAAAAGTATTTTTGAAAAATTTGCAGAGCTACAGTATCCCTGCCGCGTCGGTTTGAATTTTGGGCGTCGGGTCGACTTTGCCAATATTATGCTCGATTTCGGGGTTTTCGGGGGCGCTGATTACGAATTTGGCATCCGTTCAGTGTATAGATGATGTTTGAACGTACCTACGACGAATTTGTATTCTACCGTACCCCAAGTGCAGAATTTCAGTTCCCGGAGTCCATAGGAAACTAGGGGTGTTGTATGTCGAATCTGAGGTATTTTGGGATGTAGATCACGAATTCAGCATTGCTTTTGCGATTGGGGGTGCCAGGAGGCCACGACAGCAGAGGAGTCACCGTGCGTAGGAGTCCAAATTTGTGGAGTATACTGCGTCCCCCGGACGACTTGCCTGGTTTGAATGCGGAACTTTAAAGTCTGTTCAAGAAAGGCAGAGACTGAAGGTTATTTGAGTCTGCAGACTTAGTGCTTCGGGAAACCCAAATTATGCATCGTTGGATACCCCTGTCGGAGGCGCGGCGCGGTGTTTTGCCACTAATCACGCAACACGCACCGTTTGGCGCACATGAAAAGTCGAGGTTTTGTCAGGTGGGCGATTTTGATAATTTTTACACCAGTTATACCCCAGTGTCGTGTCCTGATATCACACGTCAAATTTCAGCAAAATCGGTTCACCACAGCGCTCAGTCACGGCCTGCGCGTACACCCTACTTTGGCCCAAAAATGGCCGAAATCGCCGAAATCGGCCAAAGAGGGTACACTTTTTTAATAACTCAAGAAAAGAAACGGCTAAATGTTTTCAATTTTCCGCGCGTTAAGTAGAATCAATTGTCTTTTTACACAATGGAAAAACAAACACCATCTTATTCGGTTGCGGCACGCTCGAATGCGACTCATTCAAAGAGACCCTACTTTTGGCCAAAACGGCGCTTTTCAGCTCGATTGCGCATCGAGGCCGTCCAGCTGGCCGAAAAGCGTCGTTTCGGCCAAAAGTAGGGTCTCTTTGATTGAGTCGCATTCGAGCGTGCCGCAACCGAATAAGATGGGGTTTGTTCCGTTGTGTAGACAATTGATTCTAGTTAACACACAGAAAGATTGAAAAAATTTGGCCGTTTCTTTCTTGAGTTATTAAAAAAGTGTACCCTCTTTGGCCGATTTCGGCGATTTTGGCCATTTCGGGCCAAAGTAGGGTGTACGCGGCAGGCCATAACTAACGCTGTGGTGAACCGATTTTGCTGAAATTTGACATGTGATATCAGTACACCTTGGGGTATAACTGGTGTAAAAATTATCAAAATCGCCCACCCTGTACAAAACCTTGAATTTTTCATGTGCGCCCCAAACCAGTGCGTGTTGCGTGATTATGGCAAAACACGCACCGCGCCAACACACTCCGACAGGGGTATCCAACGATGCATAAATCATTTGGGTTTCCCGAAGCATTAAGTCTGCAGACTCAAATAACCTTCAGTCTCTGCCTTTCTTGAACAGACTATAGTTGCCCTGTATTAGAGAAAATACGGTAGCCGTTCTCCAAAGCTCCATTGCAGGCCCGTCAGCTGAACATCGCCAACGTGGCTCCCTTCCTGCACAGTCAGCTGTTCAAGGAGAACCGCTTCAGCTACGACGCCAAGAAGAAAGCCATCTCGCAGAACTTCTACTGATGACTGATGATGACAGACACTCGATCACCGCTACACGACTTTGTGCTTCCTTTCTCAACTTTGGTAGTTGTGTCTTGACTTCTCACTTTGTTACTCTTTCGAGTTCGGTTCCCGTTGCTGTATTGATACCTTTGCTGGGCATTTTGAATCAGAGACGCGAACGCGACGAAGCAGACGTCAGCGGTCATAATAGATGTGTGTGCGAATGCCGTGCAATGGTAGTTCGCGACTAATGGCGCATATTGTCGCACAGTGAGGGAGGAGCGGTATGGACGATTCGCCTTACAACGCCAGTACGCAGCGTCGTCGTGCATAACGATTAGCGAACTCGTTGCGCCGCCTGTCCAGACACCCAGTAACGTCTCGATTCTACTGAGCGCCCCAACTTGACGCTAGTTTGCCCACGCACAATAATCGAAGGATGCTAGTTCGGCCAGTTTGCTTCGCTCTGCTGTGGGGTGAGCATCACGATTTTCCAAGTCGGAAGTCGTCAGCTCAAATTCATTCGTGACTATAGGCGCGGCGGCGTCCATGCGCTGTTACGAGACCAACCGAGAGTACCCCGCCGCCGGGGAAGCGTCCAGCTGCGCAGGGGCCGCCTACAACCGCTGCTTCAAGCTCACCTGCGTCGGCGCGCGCAAAGGTGCCTACCGTACTAAACACTATTCATTCACATAGCACTTCCAAAGACGATTGATGGAAGCAACCCAGCACCCAACCAATTGCAGACTCGGGTGTGGTCCCCTACAGTCGGGGCTGTCAAGACAAGAAGCCTCTGGAGGGCGTCAGAGGCAAGGACCAGTGCGGCGACTTGAAGCGCGTCTGCGAGCTCTACGGAGGCGAGGGCACCTGTCACGTCTGCAGCGACAGGCCCTTCTGCAACGGCGCCGTTCGGAGCTTCGGCACACAACTTCTACTCGCCTTCCTGCCCATTCTGGCGAGCGTAACAGTGGCAGCGGTGACAGCGTGGCGTAACTAGTGGGCACATCGCTCAACGTTCGTGTAGTAGGAGAATTGTGCCGTGTTGTGTTCACTCGAACATCTGTTTGCGCAGGCAGTTCTCGTTCTCCACGAAGTAGAGGACGTCGGAGAGCGCCTGCTCCACGGGAAGCTCCGTGGCGCGGCAGCTGACCTGAACGAAGCGCTCGGCCGGTGCGCACAGAAGCGCTCGACGGCGCTGCAAAAGCAACATTTCCTACCGGCTGCATCCTTGATTCCACGGCGCTTCTCTGTGGCGGCGGATAGCGGAACTCGGGCCCGAAATTCGCCCTGACGGCAATCGAGCCGAAAAGCGAGACGGCGGGGAAGTAGTCGCCCTGGTAGACGTCTTGGAAGGCGACGCCCACGCAGCGACCGTTTTTGTAGAAGGAGATCTGCAACTGCCCCAAGCGAATCGTGTAGAAGTGTGGCGCAGCGTGGAAGCGCCCACACGTACCCTGCTTCCCGGCAGCGGCTTGAGGGCGCGCTTGACCTTCTGCGGCTCGTCCTTCTCCTCGTAGTAGAGGTGGTTCTTGAACTTGATCAGCGGCTACAAAGGTACAAGCAACGAAATACGTTGAATGAGCGCGCCTTGCTAACATAGAAAGATACTGTAGATACTGGTGTGCGATACTTGCCATGCCACTAACAGACGACGCGACCCGATGACTTCACTTTTAAGTGCTCCGTATCCTTTCCAAAACGCTCTCCATCGGTTCCAACTCTATATCCACTCGCCAGCGTCTTCCTAGGCGAGGGAAGCTTGATAGAGGAAGACGACGACGACGCAGGGGCGACCGTGCTTTGCGGAAGCTCGATGAGCGTGCCCAGGACGTCGCCCTGCCAGAACCCAGTCTCTGCGTAGTGCTTGCCCCGACTGTCGTGGAAGCAGGTGCCCTTGCGACTGCGCCAGCTGTAGGAGAAGCGATCGTAGCCGACCGGCGCCTGCACGCAGCCTGCAAAGGAGCGCGTGGGTTCTAGAGAACTGGGTACCGCAAACCGCCGAATAATGGTGCGCGCACTACTACTTGGAGTCTTCAGCGAGGAATTGGGTGCAAGTGAGCTACTTCACACTTGGCGAAAGGGATCTGTGTTAGTAATAGACACATTTTGCCTCAAAATTTAGTTGAAACGATGACCAATCGGTGCTTTTATTGGCTTATCACAACAGGTTCTGTGGATACAAACCTGGCTAAGAGTGGTGGTTGGAGCAATAAAATAGATGTATGTACATAGTTATGGCACAATTGAATTGAAGCGTGCGTGCGCAGCGCACCACCATTCGGCGGTTTACGGTACGTATCGCCCGATTGCTTCGCGCCTCCACCGCTTCAAATCGGTCGATCAGCGTTCCCACCCAGGGGTTGCGACCATCCGAATCGACAGTGTGAGCCCAGTGGTTGGTCGACTATCTCCAGCTCGTAGTACCAACTGCCCCTGTTGACCGAGTGGCTGGCGCGCACGACCGAGTAGCCCTTCTCCCCCGTGACCGTCAGCCGGTCGTCCGACAGCTTCAATTGGGGGGCTGAAGCATCATGATACTTCAGTGATCGATCCCCGATCTACAATGGAAGCGCTAAGCACCCCTGTCGTGCGCCGAGAGCTGCACGCTCGTCGGGTGTACCAGCCGATACATGAAGGCTGGAATGGGCTTCCCGGCCGTCTCTTCGACCTCGTCGAACTCCTTCCTGAACGCTGGCGCTTTCAGGAGAGCGCTCGAAGTGAACTAGATTAGAGCCCTATATGAGGGCAAGCGGAATACACCCCTCACAAGGTCGCGGTTTCAATTTTCGAAATGTAGACCAGGCAAGTCGTCCGGGGGACGCAGTATACTCCACAAATTTGAACTCCTACGCACGGTGACTCCTCTGCGATTGTGGCCTCCTGACACTCCCAATCGCAAAAGTAATGCCGAATTCGTGATCTACATCCCAGAATACCCCAGAATCGACATACAACACCCCTAGCTTCCTATGGACCCCCGGAACCGAAATTCTGCACTTGGGGTACGGTAGCATGCAAATCCGTCATAAGTATGTTAAACATCATCTAAACAATAAACGAATGCCAAATTCGTAAGCAGCGCCCCCGAAAACCCCGAAATCGAGTATAATGTCGCGAAAGTCGACCCGACGCCCAAAGTTCAAACCGACGCGGCAGGGATACTGTAACGCCGAAAACTTTTCGAAAATACTTTTCTGGGCCAGATTTAAGCGCAGAATCGTTTGAAACCACCTTTGGAACGAGTCGGCAACGCATTCGAGAGCTACAGACGCCGAAACGCGAAAATTGCAATTTTCGACCCCCGAAGTCGAAAAAAGTTGCGGGAAAATAACTTTTTTGTGTTTCACCCATTTTCTCCCGTTCATGGCTCATTCGATAGAGGACATCTGGGAAGGAGCAACAAGAGTGGTCTCGCCGCTCTAGCTGCTACCTAGCTCGCACAGCAGCCCGTCGAAGTCGACCCGGGGCCAAAATTCGCGAATTTTTCAAATTTGGCGCCAAAATGGGTCCCGCAGCGATCCAATTCATTTTTTCCACCCTCGGCCCTATCGAGTACTACAACATATCAAAAGATAGTATATACCATTATCTGCAACTTTTTCGAGTTCTACCTTGGACTATGCCTTTTTCATTACTTTGAAAATTTAAAATTTTGAATTTCCCGCCAACGGGGTCCCGCAGCGTGACCCCATATGTCGTGCAGGTTGCCCACCCACTAGGCCTACCCAACGCAAAAGACCGTTTGCAAATCGGCCGCTTCACGCGCGAACGCCGTTGACTGTAATTTTCTGCGTTTCGCGCACAAACGCTATATACTCCACACTTTTTTGTGGAGTATAAAAATGTTCGCTTTCTTTCACCCCTCTCAAACCAATGGCAAGAACTTTACCATTACAGTATATGTAACTGAACGAAGAAGATGACAAG
>JASAMZ010013027.1:0-37799 GCA_030248115.1 Linhomoeus sp. GSCO2_2 | reverse complement strand
AGGTGCTGCCACTGTCATCCGCGGACGCCAGCGCCTTCGAGGGAGATATCTCCGACTTCTGTGGCGAATCAGGCCCCTCCGTAGATCCGGACTTTTCGCTCGAGCTCTTGGACACCTTGGTTTTGGCCTTCGTCCTCTGGTCGAACTGGAGCCAGGGAGTGGTTCCGAAGTCTTCAGGAGGATGCACAGGGGTCACTGCCGTCTCTCCAGTGGTCTCGTCGTACTCGGTCCGAGAAGTCCTTCCATCAGCCAGTGGTCCGTGGGGCTCCTGGGGGTTCAGCCACGTGCACCTCCACCACCGTTTCCACCAAGGAGCCGCCGCTCTTCGACTCGTACTGCGAGAAGTCGCTGAGGCCGCTTTCGCTTCCACCAGGCGAGTCTGGCCCACTGGTCACGCTGCCTCCACTGGCGCTGTCGCCATTCTCCAGCTTGGGCGGCCTCTTGGCCTTTCTGCCCTCCTCGTCGCCGCTGCTGGGGATGTCCTCTTCGAAGGCAACTGAAGTCACGATGACTGAGGGAACGCGCCCGATGTGGGGCGCATGCGGGTGACGTTGAGGTTTGTCGGCTGGCTCTGGGGCTCCCCACCCATCTCGGTGGTGAACTCGGCGCTCACACTCGGTGACACGCTGTCGTCAGCTCCCTCGGTTTCTGAAGAGGCGGCCGAGCCGTCCGGTCCCTCGGTGCCTTCAGATGTCGACCTTTGGGGTGACTTCACCGTGCCGGTTGGCGGTTGTGAGAGTTCCGCAGAAGCAGAGGTCGTCCTCGTTTCAGAGTCTGGGCCTTCGGTAGCTTCAGATGAAGGGGGCGTGGGGGACGGTGGCTTATCCAGTGGACCACTCGTCTTCTCCAATGGAAAAGCTGTTGAAACTTCAGAGGTCAGTGGTTCAGAGTCCGGGCCTTCAGTGGCTTCGGATGAGGACTTCACAGGCGACTCAACACTCGCTTTGAAGGACACCACCGGCTGTACGACGGAACCCTCAGGCGCTTCAGTTGTCCCAGCTTCGGAATCTGGGCCTTCAGTAGCTTCGGATGGCGACTTGTCTTTCTCTTCGGCGTCAACTCCGGAAGACGTCCATGTATCCTCATAGGGTTGGGCTTCAATGACTTCAGCCGCCAGCAGTCCAGCTTCAGAGGATTCCATCTGGTCAACGTCGACTCCATCATACACCCTACCCAAAGGTTCCTCTGGAATGTCAGCCACGTCCAATGGAGTCTCAGCAGGTTCAGCCGCTTGAATAGCAGTCATGTCAGATCCAGGTCCAATGCTCTCTAGTTGAGCGCCAGTGGCGAATTCCAACCTTTCCAAACCCGCTTCACTCGTTGCCCCAGTTTGCAACTGCACTGTCTCTTCTTTCGATTCGGCAGCAATCGTTTCGCTGAATGATGGCTGTGTCGCCTCTTCAGGTGACGCGAGTTCAGTTGCTGATGATGTGGCGTCGGCCGTGGCATCAGACTGGCACTGAAAATTCACCTTTTAGTCACTAAATGTGATATTTCACTGCTTCTGCAGCTTGACTATGTAATGTAAGCTTGCCTAGTTCAATTGGTTGCGTCTGGTTTGGCTACATTAAATGCCGTTTGTACCGCGAAGCCTACCGGAAGAGTGGTCGTGGTCTCTTCCTCTTCCTCCTCTTCCTCATCCTCATCCTGCGTGGTGTAGTCTGGCAGAATGACCTCAGGCACTTGGTTTGGAATCAAGGACTCGTGTATCAAGGGCACCCCGTACAGTTTGGACGGCGACCTCGACCGAAGCGATACATTAGATCGCCTCCGGCGGGGAGGCGTGTCTTGTGGGGGAGGTGCAGAGCACGTGGAGATCTTGCGACTGAAGTTGAAGACATATCATACCTATTGTACGTATACAAAGTTGGTAACAGTTTGATAATTTGATAGTATTTTTAGATAATTTGATTTTGTAAAGTTCGTTTGTACGCATCGACCAGGGTGGCCAATAGAAACTTAAAACTAGTTTCAGTTTAAGTTACAGTCAGTTAACTGAAACTCAAACTGAATCGAAACTCGCGCGGATTCCGTAACTGAAACTGAAACTGAACTCACAGTTTTGTTTCGGGTACATATTTGAGTGTCAAATATTACCGAATTTCAGCAGATTTTCATAAAGTTATAACCGAATTATTCTACATATGTAGACGTTTTGTTCCCATTTAGGTCCAGATATGCAAGGATACCATAACAAGTTTAGAAATCGCTTCTTTGCCCTCTTAATTTCATTCCACAAGAAGAATCATTTTGAACAATTCATTGTGACTAAATCGAAGCTCGAGCGAATGCCATAACTGAAACTGAAACTCAGCCAACAGCATAATTCTAGCTGAAAACGACGCCAACAGCATAATTTTAACGACATGATGTGCACTCGCTGTCCTCAGACTGAAGGTTACAGGGGAGAGAGGCTTTTGGGCATGCGAATTGACTTTGCAGCGGTGCCTTTGTGGCAAATTGTGACGCACGGTACACCATTCCTTTCCTATGGTGGAGACGCCAAAACACCCTCACCTGTCGTCCTCTTCGAGAATTCTCTCTTCCCTCAGTCGAACCTCTCTCTTTTCGTCGGCCTCTGTTCCAAAGCGGAATATCTCCTCCTTCTCCCCCTTCTGATCGTCTTTTGCGACAGCAGGAGAGACAGATTGAGCCAGCTGCTGGATGGCGCCCAGGATCCTCTTTTGCTCCTCCACCTGAACGAGTGGCTCCTTGACTATGGCGAGTACCTAATGCATACTGAGAGTAACAGTGGTGACAGTTAGAGAAGTAGAGTGTGGTCCCAGACTTGTTACACTGTAGATATGCACAATTCAGACGAACACAACCTCAGTCGACCCACCAGGTCCTCGGCAGAGGCGCTGCTTAGGGCGGTCAACGGGGGTCGGGAGGCGCCCTCTGGGTAGAAGAGCTCGAACTGACTGCTCGTACGAGAGCCAGAGAGGCTGCTCGACGACTGCTCCAAAGACATGGGTAGGGAGGCTAGATCTGAAGGGCACACAATAATTTGTATTAACCAAAGTCAGGCGTGATTTGAGTTAATGGATAGTGAGAGAAGGTGATGCTTTTATGCAGGTGAATCGGGGAAACTGCGGACACAAAATGCTCGGACGATTCGATTCGGACGTGCGAACTTTTGCTATCTCCGAATAGGTCGATAACTTCCAGCACATTTATTTGACCATTGCAGTCCTTTGCTCGCGTCCGAGCAACGATTGTGACCGTTGTTCTAGCTTTCCCAATCTACTTTACAATTTCTCCCACCACCCACTCACACTCGCTCTCGGCTCTCTTCATGACGGCCTGGATGGAGACGCGCTCCTCCTCCGTCAGCTGTTCCAGACCCGAGGGGTGCGGCGGCTCGGAGCCCGACCTCTTCCGGTCCTCCTTCGACTTCTTGGAGTCGGGGGTGGTGGAGGAGGACCTCCTGCGGCGCGACCTGCCCGCGGTCTGGGGCGCCGTCGGCGCCTGACTGATCACGATGGCTGCAAATTCATACGAGGGTTAGATAGAGCGTGCGTGTCACTCGCAACGTTCACACCGCCCGAACTATGTAACACACCTCAGAAGCGCCGGCTAAATGAAATCTCGGTACGAGTCCTGCCTTTGCGAACACACGGCCATCGGTTAATTAATCAAACCGTGTTCGCTTCGTCGCGCCAGCTCTCCTTTACACGCCGTGTGCCATTTGCACACAGAAGAAGCTCCATGTATTCGGTAGCATTCATTAGTTGGATAGCAGTCTTCCCATCAACAACTAGAGTCTTGTGTTGTGTATAGAATATACATATATGCTTTAGGCTGTAGGCAATCAACGCAATTAAACAATGAAAACTACCTACCTACATACATTCTTTTCAAAATACAGCTTGGAAGCTCTGCTTTCACACGGGGCTCCATATACTGTACTCCCAGCGCTCACTCTCAGGCAGGGAGTCCATCTGCACCAGTGGCGGATAGAAGTCGCCCTCCCTCTCGCGTTGTCCCTCCTCGGCGGGGGTCATCTCCAGCCCGGATTCCGACTGCTGCGGCCCGGCCCCGTCCTCCTCCCTGGCCGCCTGTTCGAGCGCCGCAGCCTTCAGCATCACCTGGGAAGAGATGGGAGAGTACACGCGTTGCTAGTAGAATTGCCTCCATTAGACGCGCTGATCGCGAGAAACGACGTTCTTCTACCTCATGTTGACCAGCGATAAGTCACGCATTATCCAGAAGCTGTAACTGGAGCCAATTCTAACCCCGCGTGGCCAATAAACGCCTGCGTACCTCCACACGGATAGCCGCCGGCCATATGCCAACCTGGTGTATCTGCAGTCTCTCCTCCTCCGTCAGGCCCTCCAAGTGGACGTCGGCCAGCAGTCCCCCTCCCTCCCCAGCCAGGGAGGAGGAGGTGGAACCGCTGCTCATTCCACTGTCGGCACCGCCTGGGGGAGTGGAGGAGGGCCTCCGGACGACCCCCTGCTGGGAGGTGGAGGAGGGGGCTTGGGGTTCCTCCTCATAGCCGGTGAGACTGGCCAGACTGCCCCAGAGGCTCTTGAACATTTTCTTTCCTCGATCGCGGTTGATCACACCATTGGCTGGGAGATATTCACATGTAGCACTTGGTTGACTAAACGGAATGAAACTCGAATTAATCCATTCACTATGCTTGTTGTGGGGGGTGGCGCGACGGAGAGGATATTGCTGTTCAAGCAAAGCAGATTTTCTCGCAGTCAAGCGTTGTTACGGGGAAACAGCCCGTTTATGCAACGATGAGTCACAGCGCCTTGTGCGTCAACCCATCCTCTAAGTTTTCTCAGAACCACCGACGGCTATTCAGTGCCGTTCTGCCCAACTCAAATGAGTTTCGCTCGGGAAATGCCTCAAACACCTTGGGGAATTTGAAGGTTGATCAACACACCGCACATTTAGTTTTTCGAGGTTTCCAGCGCGTCTAGCTCCAGCGCGGACGAATGCCTGCATCTATTTTCGATCCCAAAGGACCATCTGGCCAAAGCGGAAGCGGAATAGAAATGGAGAGTGTTCCGCACTTGAGCATGCATGCGCCAAAGCCAAAGACTTCTGAAAACCGACTTCTGCAAAGTCCTCTTCTCTCTCGCAACGTCAAGCATCATAACAGGTACATACGCGCTCGGTAAGGGTCCATGAAACTGACAGGGCGAGACACGCACGTCGCGACATTCTCTCGCGTGAGCGAGACGAAGGCCGACAGCCGTCGTCATCAACTTCTGACTTCGGCTCTCTCTAAGGGCAACGGCTGAAGGGCCAAGCACACTCACGCAGTCACAATGCACAGGCTATCATAACAGCGCTATAGAAGGGCTTGCGTAACGTCGACTGGCGGGGCGGCGCAGAGACAGAGAGCACAAGGGGGGAAGTATGGATTGTAGGCAGGGAAAACTTTGGGAGGGAAACTGGGAGGAGAGGGAGAGAGAAGCATACAGCCATATTGCCAGTCGCTAATGGAATGCGTCGCTCGTTCGGGGGGGCCTGGGCAGAAGCCAAGCAAGGGAGGGAAAGCCCCGACGTCCTCCTACATAGACATAGACGGGGCCTTATGTGAATGCACAGCACTGCGAAAGCGTTTGTCCATGGTTCGCCTCTTGTGTCCCAATGGTCCCACTATCACCCCTCCCTCCCTCATCTCTCACTTCGGTGCCGGAGGCGCCGGCGCGTGCGTGCGTGCGTGCGTCTGTCTGTGTGTTGCTTCGAGCCCTGGCCCATCTCTAGCCATCCACCGTCTAATCGATAAGTTAGCCTTCCTCCTTCTCCTCCCCCTTCCCTCAAAGCGGCCGTACACATACAACAACGCATACACACAAGCCAGAGAAGGTGGGTAAGGTGGTTTTGCCGCCGTCGCCATTTTGCCTCGGGCCAAACCTCATTTGCAGAAGGGAAAGGCCTGACACCGATACTGGCCTGCCTGCTGCGTGAGACGAGAAGAGAATTGAAATTCAGCTGGTGAAAACAGACGGAATCCCGTGCCAGAAAATGCGGAGCAACAGTAAGGAATGAAGAAATGCCATGTATTTGTTATGTACATAAGTTTATGCGATGGAAGGTGCCTTCTTTCGTTAGGTACTCTGCATTGCACGCCCGTCCCAATGGAGTGTTAGTACTCTCACAACAGATCTTTCTACAGCACTTGTATGTACATAATATCTTTCACCTGCTTGTATAGAACCAAGCGTATACATTCGCGCAGACGTGTCTAGTCTACAAACAGCCGCCGACGGTACAAACCGTCGTCCAGCGCTGATAAACGTTGAAGGAAGAAGCGAAGCATGTACAGACACATAGGACACGCTAGAGCAGCCAACCCACCTACACATGGCGCACATTTGCATACTCAATGGCGCATCATTATCTCGCGAGCGGCAACAATAAGCAGAACGTTACAACATTGTCTTTGGTCAGAAAATGCAACATTTCTTAAGAGAAAGGGTCGCATTTCACCGTTGATTAAGACAGAAAGGGAAGATAACACCAGTGCCGACGTTGGAGGGCCAAAAGAGTGAGTGGTCCACATCGATTGTAGCTAGGCTACGCGCCGGCCAAAATCAATACAGTTTGCGTGTGCGCTATTTACGTCCTCTGAAGTGGCCAATCTTATAGTCAAAATGGGCCGTCTTCGGTTGCTTTGCTGGTGCTGTTTCGCGTTGACGATTGTCGGTGTGCATGGGAGACCGAAAGTTGGAGACCGCTTGGCACTGAAGGTTTCATCGAACGCAGAATTCTTTGAAGAGACTGTCGCAGGGGAGAAGTCAAAGCCAACTGTTGAGTTCAAGGCGACACTTGCTATTGAAAACTACTTTGCAACTAATGATGGAACACTGTTCAGCAGGCTTGTGGTCTGTTATTCTTTTATGTCGTCGTCGTCGTCGTCGTCGTCGTCGTCGTCGTCGTCGTCGTCGTCGTCGTCGTCGTCGTCGTCGTCGTCGTCGTCGTCGTCGTCGTTGTTGTTGTTGTTGTTGTTGTTGTTGTTGTCGTTGTTGTTGTTGTTGTTGTTGTTGTTGTTGTTGTTGTTGTTGTTGTTGTTGTTGTTGTTGTTGTTGTTGTTGTTGTTGTTGTTGTTGTTGTTGTTGTTGTTGTTGTTGTTGTTGTTGTTGTTGTTGTTGTTGTTGTTGTTGTTGTTGTTGTTGTTGTTGTTGTTGTTGTTGTTGTTGTTGTTGTTGTTGTTGTTGTTGTTGTTGTTGTTGTTGTTGTTGTTGTTGTTGTTGTTGTTGTTGTTGTTGTTGTTGTTGTTGTTGTTGTTGTTGTTGTTGTTGTTGTTGTTGTTGTTGTTGTTGTTGTTGTTGTTGTTGTTGTTGTTGTTGTTGTTGTTGTTGTTGTTGTTGTTGTTGTTGTTGTTGTTGTTGTTGTTGTTGTTGTTGTTGTTGTTGTTGTTGTTGTTGTTGCTGTTGTTGTTGCTGTTGTTGTTGTTGTTGTTGTTGTTGTTGTTGTTGTTGTTGTTGTTGTTGTTGTTGTTGTTGTTGTTGTCGTCGTCGGCGTCGTCGTCGGCGTCGTCGTCGTCGTCGTCGTCGTCGTCGTCGTCGTCGTCGTCGTCGTGTCTGGGAGAAGCAGTAAATCACAGTTGGGAGAACTGAACTTCATATGTAGCTGGTGGAATCGTCCAACGAACATGTTGCCGCCGACCCACTCTATTTCGAGTGGAATTCCGACGCAAGGTCTCTGACATCGATTTACTGCAGCGACAACCAGGAGAAGTGTTCCTTAGCTTGGAGTATCTTGACTGCGACTTTATGGAATTTGTTAGGAATATCCAAAGAGGGAGGGCTGGCAAACGTGCTGAACGTAAGGCACTGCTGACGTCACTTTCCGAGTCAAACCACCGAACCGAATATTGATCACATTTAGGCTCGCCAGGGCGTGTCCAAAGACTGGGTACAGTGGGGTAAACTGGGCCACCAAGAGGCCCCCAACGACACCATGGTCTTCATCGCGAATCTCCCGATGGCACCCGCATTTGGACACGAATTTGTATTACTCGACGTTCTTATAACAGCTAGATTTTGTCTCAATCCATGTCGCATTCCAGGCGCCATTGAGTCAGCTGAACTACAGCTTCAGCGCGCTTTATTCCGAGCACGCCTGGCTCTATACAGACGTGGACGTAAGCGAGGAATTCAAACTTAGTCACGGCCTGTACAACAGGCGCCGAACACCCAACCTACTCGGCAGCTCATTCGAGCAGTTGGACACCATGAAGTTCTACACGTTGTGAGTGTGACATCTTAATTTGGGGCGCACATTGCTACATAACAGCTGCTGTTACAAGTCTTTTTAGCACGAGAATTACACCAATGGATGAGGTGACGCAGATCAAAGACAACCCCTGCGAAACCGCCATAAGCCTCGCCGATTGCGTCAAATCGCTAAGTTTGAGGGAGGCAGCCGACAATTGGATTGACTTCTTCCAAATCGTCGCACAAACACCGTTGGACGCGCCTCGTGATAAGGTAATTGACGAAAATTCGAATTAACTTTCTTCAAGCCGGTTCATATGGCATTTACAGCTGGAAAACACAGCGAAAGGCCTAGCCGCCTTCTACAAAGCCGCTGGTGAGAACTTCAAAACGGGTCACTCAGCGAATTTTCTCAAATTGCTGGATTCCTTCCAAAACATTGACGATGACATCGATTCGCTCAAGCAACTACTCGGGGGCCCCGAATCCGATCAAATCATGTGATCCGCCTGTCAGATGGCTATATTTAAAATAACTGCATTATCGTACTAGTTTCCCCGTCTAGACTGGCCCTGATCGATGGCATGGCCGCTAGCGGTTCGGAAGAAGTTCACAGAGTAGCCCTGGGGGCATTCGCCCAGAGCAAGGACGAAATGGCCCGCTATGTCACTATGCTGGCGTTCACACCGAATGTGCAGCGATGGATGATAGAGGATCTGCTAGTAAGTAACTTTCTACTTTCGGTTAAGTTCTATACTATGAGCTTTCTTGAGAATTTGTTCTTCTAGGACTGGTCGAAGGGAAAACGGGTGCCAAAGTCGCAAGAATTGAGGAGAGCGATTCTAATGTCCCTTGCTTCATTAACCAGAAGACACTATGGGAAAGACAAGGATGAGGTGTAGAACATCTGCTCAACGCCATAGCATAGTATCGGTCATTAATTTAATTAATCAATCATTGATAAATTATATTACCTGTTTATTCGTGGTCATTTCAAGTGAAATTTTCACATATACCGTATACGTTATTGCACCTTTGCGTCTCTGCTCGCTTGTCTGTTTTAGTATTAGATATTTGAAGTTATTTAGTCAAAAGCGGCTTGTCCGAGTATCAATTTGTGGCAATTTCTCAAATGGCTTTCAGATTGTCGATCTAGTTGCCCAGTTCTTCATTAGGAAGGTGGCCGCTTGCGAGAAGAAGAAAGACCAAAACGACAAATTCGAATGTTTGGAAGGCACGTTGGCGGCAATGGAGAATCTTGGCAGCGCTACAGTAATTCCTGTTGCACTGCAATTTGTCGACTCGCTTCGTCGATCGATGACATTGAGTAGCATGCACATTTTGCAGTCGGTGGAATCGTCTCACTGGGATGATCAGGTACGAATTTACTAAAACTTTGTCGTCGTCGTCGTCGTCGTCGTCGCAATGACTCTCATTCAGGTCACAACCAAGCTTATGCAGATCTACCGTAACTCTGGCAAGCGTCCATACTCCTCCACCCTTCGAATTCTGGCCGCTGACTTGCTCATTGCTTCCGCATTAGAGAAACCCACGATAGACCTCACTCGCCAAATTGTGTCGTTGTTCAAATGGCACCCGCATAAGCAAGAGCAAGAATTCTACACTTACACACGTTCCGCATTGATGAGAGCCAAACGTAATTCGAAGAGATTTGCAAAACTGCTCCACAAAGCATTCAAACAAGAGCGACTGCCCTGGAGTGTCGTGGCGAGTTTCAGTGGTTTGTCGGCGGCGTTCCAGAACCATTTAGGAGGTGAGAACCGTTGCGTGTGAGCACTGTATTGTACTGCGCATTGCATTGCATTTTATTGAATTGTGTTGTACTGTGTTGTGTTGTATTGTATTGCATTGTATTGTTGTATTGATGTGTAGTGTATTATATTGTATTTTATTGTATTTTAGTGTATTTTATTGCATTCTTTTCATTGTAATTTAGTGCATTGTATTGTATTGTGCTGTATTATAGTGTATTGTACTGCATTGTATTGTCTTGTGTTGTATTGAATTGTATTGCATTGTATTGTATTGTATTGTATTGTATTGTATTGTATTGTATTGTATTGTATTGTATTGTATTGTATTGTATTGTATTGTATTGTATTACATTGTATTGTATTGTATTGTATTGTATTGTATTGTATTGTATTGTATGGTATTTTAGTGTATTGTATTGTATTGTATTTTATTGTATTTTAGTGTAGTGCATTGTATTGCATTTTATAGTATTTTAGTGTATTGTATTGTATTACATTGTACTGTATTGCATTGTTGTATTGATGTGTAGTGTATTGTATTGTATTGTTTCATTGTATTTTTGTGTATTGTATTGTATTGTATTTTATTGTATTTTAGCGTAGTGTATTGTATTGTATTTTATAGTAATTTTAGTGTATTGTGTTGTATTGTATTGTATTACATTGTACTGCATTGTCTTGTTGTATTGATGTGTAGTGTATTGTATTGTTTTTATTGTATTTTTGTGTATTGTATTGTACTGTATTTTATTGCATTTTAGTGCAGTGTATTGTATTGTATTGTATTGTATTGTATTGTATTGTATTGTATTGTACTGTATTGCATTGTATTGTGCTGTATTGTATTGTATTGCATGGTATTGTATTGTGAAACATCAAACTCAGCGACTAACTGCTTTCTCCCTTCAGTGGTCAACTTGAGTCCCGTGGAGTACACGATGGGCCTGGAGTTTGACTCAGGGATTTTGAAGCATAGCAAAATGGAGCTATTTTCAAAGTCGCTGATCGATGTGCTTCCGCAAGAAATATGGCGAAGGAACGAGCTGTTCTCGGTAGACTGATACGAAGTTTAAACAAGTGTAGCAAATAGCAATCATTTTGATAAATTCCAAATCCATAGCTCCAACTAACGTCCGACGGACTAGACTCCATGCTTGGTGGAGACGACGACGACGATGATTCCGAGGACAACTCGGCGTCAAAATCCAAACCCGAAGCATATGCTAGCATGCAACTTGGGCTCTTTGGAAACAGACTGGTCCCAGTCCAACTATTCAAAGGGCAGGATCAGCTGATGTCGGCCGTCTGGGCGGCCGACGGCAAGGAGCACTCCGCTTTTGACGTACTGTAGTGTGACTATTTTAACTAAAAATTTTCTATGAGTCATTCTCTTAAAATTACTATAATAATCAACAACTTCCATTGGAATTGCAGGCCAACATCGTAACAAACAGAGACAGACTTTTCATTCATTTGGCGAATGGAATGAACTATCAGCTGGATCTGACTGGTGCCTTGTCGGGACAACTGGGAGGATCGGTGGAAATCAGCATCTGGTACAAGAACGCCCGGGTGAACATAAATGCCAGGTTATTAACTAGTTTTTATACAATTTCTAGAACGTAGAATTCTGTAACTATCGATGTATGCCAATTGCCAATTCAGAGCTTCCATTGATCCTCCAATCCAACTTGTGACCTTCGTACAAGCCTAACAACTTTGCGATGCGTACCGAATTATAATTAACCCAATCATCATCAAATACTAAATTTACGGCACTTTTCAGAGGCAGCTTCACTTTGGCAATGGATCGCCACTTGCTCTCTTCCAGTGGCGACCCAATCGCCTCGGATACCCTAACCGTTAGCGCCCTGGGTGGCATACGGCACAGTACGAGTGTCGACTTCAGCAACGAACCCTTCTCCTTTTGCTCAGTGATGCAGCAACCTCAGGCGACGATTAGGTGACGTTTCTTTGACTGTTACAATTGTTACGGTGTCGAAACTTGAGCGCTTCAGGCGGCGTCAAAAGTTCGCCAACGGCACAGTTTCCACTCTGAGAAGAAAACTGCCCGGCAGAACGTTCAGGAGCTATCCGAAAATGCATCAAATGTGCCGGGAGAATCCACCGAAATAGTGACGTGATGCAATAGATTGATTTTGTGCAATTTAGCAATTCTCGCAAATTGTTATTGTTGTGTCCTGAGAATATAGAACTCACTCTTCAATCAAACTCTTCATAAAACACAACAAGCGACCCCCTTCCAATCACATACTTCGTATCGGCGTGTGCTAGTGAGTGGGCGACGCGTGAGCGCGCATACGGTATACAGGCACTTCAAAATTCCTGCAAGAATCACAAAAATGTCACTCTCGCGCTTCGGCATTCTTCTCCGCGTCAATTCTCTCCAGAATCTCGTCCAAATTATGACTGCACACCAGTCTGTGACGCGTGTGCCCGATTACGGTAAGATTGCCGCTTGGATTTGTCGCGTTTGAAGAAGATTGTTGCTGCTGATCGGCAGTGTTTTGTGCGGCTGGGTCGACTTTGATGGAAATCGCCTCCTGAAACAGTTGGGGGTGTCGGTGACCCATTGAACGGATCGGATGCACAGAAACTCCCTCCCTCTTTTCCTTTTTCTCTGTCCATCTCCATCCCACCATCCCGCTCCTCTTCCCTCCCTTCCTATTCCTCCCTCCCTCCCTCACTGCTCCCTCCCTCACTCTATGTCTCTCCCTCCCCCTTCCCACCCCTTATCCTTCACCTGCAGACAGTCCACCCTGGATCCCAGCTCCACATCCAACGATAAGCTCTTCTCCTCCCCAAAGACCAGTCTCGCTTTGCCGCTTTTGAGAATCTGCAACTTGCCTATCCTTTGTTTCGGCTGGAATCCCGACAAACAGTGGGGTTTCTGAGTGTTTTGGGGCTTTGAAGTGCCAATGACGTCGACTTCCTGAAAACTTGTGACGTTACGTTTTATGTGGAATTTGAAAAGATTGGCGCGAACCTCATTCTGATCCACTTTTGAGGTGGAGGCGTCTTCGCCAGAGACCAAATCGGACAGGCCGCTAGGCAACTGTAGAAACAGCATGCTGGGAGTTTCGTTGAAATCTGAAAAGTCGAAAGTTTCACTAAACTGCAAAATTGCCGTTCGCATTTGCCAATCACGAAAGTTCCATTCTAAAAACCCACTCGTCACATTAGCGCTCTCCAAAACTCGTCCAACGGCTGAAGTACTCGCTTTGGGTTCGGGCGATTCAGATAGAATTACTCTCTTTCTACTGCTAGTCGTTGGCTTGTCTTCGAATAGTGCCTCCTCCGCCTGAACTTGTTTTATGATCTGCATAAAATCGATTCAAAAGACACAATACGTAAAAATTATTCATTTTAAAAATGTAAAAGACAAAACATTACCTCATTCTTGAGTTCGAACCCAGTGGAAAAGGTCGCGGGCTCAGACAAATCCACGGGGGGTCCTGAGAGAAAATCGCCCGTGGCGCTTTTCTGCAGGTCGGAGAGAAACTGCAAACGGATTGGTTGGGGGATACACAGGGTGTGTTATATCGAGTAGTGGTATGCTTTCTGCGGCTTGTCACGACATCATATGCAGCCGACATTCGCGTTCTTCCAGCAAGTTTATTCAACGTTAATAAATAGAATTTTCCAATTCTCCATTTTCAAAAATTGCCACCACCTCGTCGTTCAGCAGTCCCTTCAAGGCGTCTCTGTCGGCGTCGTCGATTTCAGCGTCTCCGCCAAAGGCCTCTTTCCCTTTCATCTTACTTTTACACTCTTCCGCTTCCTCGTCGCTGTCTAGCAGCTCGCGCTTCACTCGAGCGCCGGTGGAGGAACCTGGAAGAGCACAATTTGAGTCTGTGAAAAATTTGAAGTCGGAATGTAGAGAGATTCGTGGCAAATTGCATTGCGAAGTGGACTGGACAAGTGCACAGTGCACCACACGACGCAAAAGTATTCATTGCATTACATTACAAAGCTTTAACCTATAAAAAACCAGAAGGTCTCACCTCCCCTCCCTCCCGCTGCGCCTCCGAACATCTTCAGTCTTCCTCCCATTGCGCCAGTGGTAGAAACACCGATTGTCCTATCGGCGCCCTCCAATCCGCTGCCAAAAGCCCGTTTCTCCAAATTGCCCCCTCCTCTGCCACCCCTATCTCCACCTCTGGAGGAGGCTCGGCCCCTCCCCCTCCCTCTGCCCCTGGGCACTATTTCATGATTGGAGGAAGCTGCCTTATTCTGCGAGTTTTGCGGCGCTTTTGCTTCTCTTTTGCCGGCCGCGGCCAGATTGGGGCGGAATTTGGCGGCTAAAGAGTTGGCGCCACGCCCCCTGGCGAGATTGTTGGCCATTTCAGACGTGAATTTGTGGAAGAGTGCCGATTTGAGGACAGTTGATTGATTCGAAATTGTGCAATTGAGAAGGGGAGAATGGGCATTAGCGAATGCTGAGTGCCAGTTCTGGCAGAAACAGGGTCTCGAACGGAAGGCAATTTTTGGCCTCTCATTTATTACTGTGGGTACTTCAGGGGGAAGTGGGGCGGAACCACCGCTGGGCAGATGGAGTAGAAGCATTACAGCAACGAGTATAGATGTGTCCTGTTGGCGATTGTGTTGCTGTGTGCTGGGTTTTTTTTTTGCGTAATATTGGGCGTATTTACGCCCAAAATTTCTGAAATACGCCTAGAAATTTTGACTGGGCGTAAACTTTTACGCCTAGAAATTCAGCTCTGGAAGTCTACCATAGAGGACGTTTTCAGCAGAAGGAATCTATTTTGGAAAAAATTTTCGCCTGCGGCGCTATTTTTAACGATTTCGGTTTATTTCAGGCTCAAAATTTGGTGTTGAAGCGATCCGTGAAGATTTTTTTTTGTTGATTTTACCTTCATTTAAGCAGATTTCGTTGCAATCAGTGCAGAATGTAGCGATATTTTGGTTAATTTGGTTATGTTTTTGAACTTATTTTTCGCTGTAATTTTGCGTGTACGACTAAATTTTGAGAATTACGCCTAAAATTTTTGGCTAGGCGTACGCCATACGCCTAGATCTCGGACGAAAAAAAAACCCTGGCTGTGTGACTGGTACTCTCTTCTTGACTCAGGTACTCATGTCCCACTGAGAAATGAATGTGTTCCGTAACCATCCTTCCCTCGTCTTTTCACTAATTTGTTGCCTTTATGTAAAGTGGCATGTCCACTTATATCCAGCCAGGCCAATCTGTGACCATAGCTGGATGCGCAAGCTGTTACCAAAGAATAATGCGCGCAATTCGACTGGTTATAATGCCGCGCAACTCACCAAATTAGCAGTTTTGAACTCGTTCCACCTTTGTTCAACACTTCTGTTCTACAAATATAACAATTCGACTGTTTGGTAATTGTTTCAGAAGTAGCCTGATACAATAATATGCGTGTCACAGGCATTGCCCGTAGTCGGGCAATGCTCGTATATAAGAGAATTCGCTGATGCGGCAGGCAGCGGCCGTATATACGGGCATTGCCTGATGCGTCAAGTACCCTATTTCAGCATTTTCTGAATTCTTGTTCCTTTCTACCAGTTTCACTCACACACAGTGTATTCCTTCCAAATCATCATTGGTTTAGGCTCACCCTGCACCCAGGGATCAGAAGAGTCAGTCGGCGTCTCAATCAGGCGGGTCGAAGCTTAGGCTTAACGCGACCGGTGGCCGAATTCAGGGCGCGCGAAGCGTGCAATACGGCCATTGCCTGATCGGTCAGGCAATGGCCGTATTCTTCAGGTATACGGTTGCTGCCTAACTCATCAGGCAACCCCGACACATTGCCTGAATGCGGTGTGGCTAATGTCTGCAACATAAACATTAATTCTTGACCAAGAAATCGATACATTCGTAGGAATTTGAATTGAAGTTACCCTATACATAGGAAACTGAACCTTCGGACGACTTTCTGGTCTACCTATGGATGTTGACCATTGGTGGCGCCGTAACAATTTGTTGTCAAAACTATGGAAAGTTTCGGGCGTGTCTTGTTGCTACTATCGGCTTGCTGCGTCGCTATCAGGTTTGCAAGTTGCAATTGATATTATGTAGGCAATCTTCGTAAACTATCGGAATTTTTCGCTTAACCACATCTAGCCTGTCTTGAAGATGCGACTGGAGGGGGGGGGGGGGGCGAACATGCGGAAAACTCCGGCACGAACCGTGTCCTCAGAACATTCGGACGTCTTTTCTGCTTCTCCCCAATCCCGGTCGTTTGCAGTCAATTGCCGGAGCAGGAGGAGGAGGAGAGCTGCGGCGGAGGCGATCCCGCGACGTGCGGGAAGGTTCTCTGCATCTTCCACTGTACCAGAGTCGAGAACAAGACTCGCCAGTGCTGCGAAGACGCCTGCATGAAGAACATGAATGAAGCCGCCTGTATGGGGGCAGTTAACAGTTGCAGATACATGGTTGTACATGGTCATGTGTTGTTCCGAGGGTCCTCCCCTCCCCTCCCCCCCCCCCCCCCCCGAATAAGTCTCCCGTCGCCAGCCCCCATCCCCCCAAACACGGCTCTCCCTCTTCCACCTCCACGTACCAGTGACGATGACACACTTTTCAACTTGTCACACTGCAGTCCGTTCCGTAGACGACTTCACCGCCGGCCCGACCTACGGTTTCAGCGGCGACTCAGCGAAAGGAGCAGAAGGATGCGATTTGCGGCGCCTTTGCCTTGGGCCAATGCGTCACCTTCACGGCCACCGACGGGGGAGAGGATTGCTGTCCTGAACTGACGTCGTCGGCGAATGCTACCAGCCCTGCCGCCGGTAGCGTAGCCGCAGAAGCCATTCCATCCTGCACGCACTATCGGGTGACGCGCAAGCGTTCAATTCAACTTGTTCGGCAGTGGGGCTAGTGCGGGGAAAGTGGAAATTGTTCCGACGTGAAATTGTTCCGACGGCGATATGGAAATTGTTCCGACACCCGTTGAAATTGTTCCGACACCTGTTGAAATTGTTCCGACGGGTGCCTTGTGCTTCTCTATGCACTGATGTGACTCATTGCAAGCATGCGAGACACAAACTGTTGTAAGTGTTGTAGTCGATTGATTATTGTTGTGTGACGACGAGATAGTCTCCTTTTACTTGCATATTCTGATCGAATAGTCATTTCCCTAAAGAATTCTTCGGCCAGTTGCCTCAGCAAGTTCGCGCCTAGCAAAACTCTACGAGTATCTGCAAATTGGTAGCGAGCAGTTGATTGGACTTCGCCGCTCCAAATCAAATAATCGCCCAAATTGATGGTCAGCAAATTGATGAAGCGACTAGTTGGTAGTTATTGCAAGATTATGATGTCGGCAGGATGTGATACTTCAGTTAAGATTATGATGCTGGCGGTGTTTCAGTTTTGCTCCCACTTTTAGTAATGACAGTTCTTGGGAGTTTCAGTAAAATCAGTTCTAGTTTTGATTACCTGATTACAACTGAAACTGTGACTACGTAGCCTCAGCTTTTGTCGTACAATGAATTTGAGTGAATCTGAATCTTTGCAAATCATCTTAGGTGTCGGAACAATTTCAACTGGCGTCGGAACAATTTCACAAGCGTCGGAACAATTTCCACACTGCCCTGTCGGAACAATTTCAACGTCGGAACAATTTTCACCCAATCCTAGTGCGCCCCTGTCCCAAGCCAAGCAGATCTGTCTGTGTTGCCTCTCAGCAAACCTATTGCCACCCCCGCCTCGCCCACACATGAATATGTCCACTCTGTGGACATGGAGAGGGAGAAGTTCCAAGCAAGGTTTTTTCGCGCGGCCTCAGCCGGGCGACGCCCTACGAGAACTCGGCGTGCGTACGTCCGTGTGAACGTCCGTCTGTCAATAACCGTCTAGACGGCTATCCCCTGGTCGATCAGCCGATGGCCGTCTTTAGTTTCGGACACAATATACTCTTTTCAAATCAGGCTTAGGCTCGCCGTTAGGCGTAGATCACAAGAGTTAGTCGGCGCCGTCCAGAATCCGCTTTGGAGAAGGAGAAGCGTGCTTCTGGCTCTGTATACGTAATTGAATACGTGAAGCATCACGATCACTAGCTAGGGTACCTAATTCCTATATTTTGCACGCAATCATCACAGACGACAAGTGTTAGCTGAGTTTCGGTCGTTAGATCTAGACTCAGCTACGAAGTGCCAGCGCGACATCATCAGTAGATGACTGGCACTAAGGCGACGGTTCTATTGTGCACAAATTTCATAAATTGCGAATCCTATTCCTACGACGTAAGACGTAAGTTGGACGTCCAGAATGAGCATTTCTTGGTCGAATACAATGTTACTATCTTTTCAAGTACGATTTTCCTTTGAAATCAGGCTATGCTTGGGCTCGTTCTCCGCCCACAGTGCACAAGAGTCAGTCGGCGTCGCAGTCTGGCGGATCGAAGCTAAGGCTTAACGCGACCGGTGACCGACTTCAGGACGCGCGGAGCGCGCCCTGAAGTTGGTGGTCGCGCTAAACCTCAGCTGAGTGCTGAGACCCGTCAGGCGCGACGCCGGCAGAGTTCTGGTGCAAACTGTGAGTGGGATGCTCCATCTACTTTGCTTCAGCCCCTGCTCAGGCCTGCTGTGCGCCTCCGTTACCAAGGCAAAGAAATGCTGATTCTGGATGTCCAGGTTAGGCATAGTGCGGTGGAGCATCGGACTCCTCTTTCCAATGCCGATTCTGGACACTAAGTCGTCCAGAATCCGCATCATGCGGCTTCTGGACGAATGCGGAAAGTGGACGTAACATGTACTCGACGCGCTGGGGCGCTGCGAGACAACGTGGCTACGCTACCATCCCCATCTGTCGACCCCGAGGATGGAGGGAACAATGAAGAAGTTCGCGGGCGAGAGAAGCGAAGGGTCAGAATGTGCGGACCCGCGCTGATCGACGTGATCGAACAAGTGTGCAACCACTGCGTGTACAATCCGTGTATGTGATAATTATTGTATTTGTACGGTAGTTACCCAACTTGTATTACATAGGGGCATATCTACTGGGTACCGGCTTATTTCGCCGCGCCTCAGCGCGGCGAGGCGTATGTATGCGGTTGACAATGTGTGTCTGTGTGCGTGTCTGTGTTTCCGTCACACAAAAGTAAAATATGTGGCATATGTGGCCAAGTAGAGTCGAGGTCGCTGAGTACGGATCCGATGTCCGTTTCTGTTGCGATTTCGCATTTTCGAGATATTCACAAATATAATTCGAAAATGTCGAAAATCATATTTACCTGATGAGCTAGCGACGAAATTTCTTCAGAAATGGAAAGAGCATAGACCGCGTATAATTTGTAACACAAAAGAAAGTTTTTGTAAATGTGGAATTTTATGGAAATACACAATTGTTTGTCAAAATTTTATAAATTGACAAAATAGAACGTCATTTATGACGAATGTGAATGCAGAAACGGTAAGGCCGTTTGTCAGTAGGAATTTGTGACACAGTTTTACGGTTTTGATACGTTGCAATTTCGAGATATTTAGAATTAAAATTAAAAAATGTCAAAATCGCCCAAGATCGCCTTCCTACGACTGTCCAACGTCGAGATTTGACAGTTGGGTTTTAAAACTTCGGGTTACTATAACTCGCGAAATTCAAACTTTTGAATTTTGAAACCTAACATCGGATGAAAGAGCACGTTGAGACCTTTTAATTGATCTACAGCACACCTCGCTGGGACGTAAGACGAGCGAGTTAGAGCCGTTTTCCATTTTTAACTTTCGGGTTACAGCAACTCGCGAAATTCAAACTTTTGAATTTCGCAATCTCTTAGCGGAATTACCAGTGAGTTGGGACCTATCCATGGAGCCCAAGATCGCCTTCCTACGACTTTTCAACGTCGAGATCTGACAGTCGCGTTTTGAAGCTTTGGGTTACTGTAACTCGCGAAATTTAAACTTTTGAATTTCGAAACCTCTTAGCTGAATTATCAGTGAGCCGAGACCTACCCATAGAACCATCGATCGCCTTCCTACAACTTTCCAACGCTGAGATCTCAGAGCGTAACGAACGAACGAACGAACGGACGGACGGACGTACATACGCACGATGAGCTCTCGTAGGGGTTCGCCCGGCTGAGGCCGGGCGAAACAAGCTCCGGTATTAACAAGATTAGTAGATGGGGGCAGAGCCCCTCGGGGCACTCCTCCCCTCTTTCAGAAGAATTTCGGGAGTTGAATCATGCTGCCCATTGATCAACGAGGCATGTCAGTGAGGCTTAGTGGCCATTCTGATCGCACAATTAACAGCAAATTCGGAATTGTGACCCTCCAATACCCCACAATTGGCATACAGAACACCTAGGTCGGCTGAACTGACACAACCAGGTTTTCCACTTGAGGGCACATATGGTGGCAAGCCTATTCTTCAAAAATGGTTCCACACATCTCAAAACGAAAAGACAACGTCAAATTCGTGATCAGCGTCCCCGAAAAGCCGGAATCGAGTACTTACACGGTAGGTGCCGTGGACAAATCGGGCAGCCAAAATTTTGAATTCAAATTTCCCGCCAAAATACGCGCCGGACGAAAAAAGCGCTTATGACAAAAACAACGTATCTTATGATGCTCTATCACGTGAACGTTCAACTGACACCGAAATATCTGAACTGACCCCACTTTGCACCGAAATACCGAAAATTTGTCAAAAAAAATCGAAATTTCACCCAAAAATGTACCCCACCCAAAGCTGTACTTCTAACTCCAAAATTCTATTTATTCGGCCTAAAAAATCACCAAATATCGCCGAGATCGAAAAGGGCAGCAAAAAATGCGAAGCGCGACTATTTCGAATTTCGACCCAAAAACCGATTTTTTTCAATTTTTTCGCTCGGCCTCAGCCGAGCGAACCATATCAAGAGCTCGGCGTGCGTACGTACGTGCGTGCGTACGTCACGCTCGCTTCGGGCTTAATAACTCGCTCGTCCGACGTCGTAGGAAGGAGTTTGAGACATCGGAGAGTAGCCCGCGGACTCCTCTAGCCACCTGAGTAGTCAAACCAACAAGCTTAGAGTAACAAGCTTAGAGTAACAAGCTTTGTCTAAAAACTGTGGCACCACGTTGGCATCAGTGTAAACTTGAGAGCGTGTGCGCGATAATGTGCACTGGATAGTGAAGTGCCGCTAGACATTTAGCCGACAATCTGGTGAGGTACCTATAGCCGCAATTGGTCTTGGATTTGTTCGGGTACCTGATCCACATATGGATCAGAAGATTCGCCGCAGGCACACTTTGCGCTTATAATTGTGGCAACTGATCCATAAATGGATCAGAAAAATTCGCCGCAGGTACACAGTGCAATAAAAGTGTCTAAATGAGACGACGCCCTATTGAAAAGGGTATAAATGGGACGACGCCCTATTGAAAAGGGTATAAATGGGACGACGCCACATTCTTTTGGGATTAGTGCTCGATGAATCCACACAAAGATATGTTGAAATCTCAGCTGCTTGAAATTGTCGAAATTTAGAAATTCTGACAAAAACCTTGAAAATATCCCTAAATTCGTTAATTATAAAATATAGAACTATCTGCTAAATATTTGGCAGTCTATGCCCGACACAACCATGCAAAGACATTCTGAAATTTAAGCTATTCGAAATTGTCGAAATTTGGGAATTTTAGCAATACCCTTGAAAATATACCTAATTTCGCTAATTAGAAAATCTGAAACTATTTGCAAAATACTTGGCTGACTATGCTCGATACATTGGTGCAAAGAAGTTTTGAAATTTAAGCTGTTTGAATTTGTCGAAATTTGGGAATTTTGACAAAACCATTAAAAATAACCCTAATTTCGTTAATTATAAAATCTGAAACTATTTAATAAATACTTGGTAGACTATGCTTGATACATCCGTGCAAAGAAGTTATGAAATTTAAGCTGTTTGAATTTGTCGAAATTTGGCAATTTTGACAAAACCCTTGAAAATATCAGTGATTTCGTTAATTATAAAATCTGAAACTATTTGATAAATACTTGGCAGACTATGCTCGACACATCCGCGAAAAGAAATTTTGAAATTTAAGCTGTTTGAAATTGTCGAAATTTGGGAATTTTGACAAAAACCTTAAAAATATCCCTAATTTCGTTAATTATATTCGCTGAAACTACTTGTTAACTACTTGGCAGACTATGCTCGATACATCCGTGCAAAGAAGTTTTGAAATTTAAGCTGTTTGAATTTGTTGAAATTTGGCAATTTTGACAAAACCCTTGAAAATATCCCTAATTTCGTTAATTATAAAATCTGAAACTATTTGATAAATACTTGGCAGACTACGCTCGACACATCCGCAAAAAGAAATTTTGAAATTTAAGCCGTTTGAAATTGTCGAAATTTAGGAATTTTGACAAAAACCTTGAAAATATCCCTAATTTCGTTAATTATATTCGCTGAAACTATTTGCTAAATACTTGGCAGACTATGCTCGATACATCCGTGCAAAGAAGTTTTGAAATTTAAGCTGTTTGAATTTGTCGAAATTTGGGAATTTTGACAAAAACCTTGAAAATATCCCTAATTTCGTGAATTCCAAAATCCGAGACTATGTCACAAATTCATCGCGTCTTATGCCCTTTCCATTTCAGCAAAAACTTTGCCGATACGACTTGTAAATAAAAGTGTCATTTTTGACATTTTCATATTTTAATTGTAAATATCTCGAAATAGGGAAATTAGCAACAGAAACGGACAACGGCACGTTACTCAGCGCATTCGACTCCATCGGGTGGCACTAACCGTCATGTCTAGTTGTTCCGGACCCACAGACAGACAGACAGACAGACACACAAACGGACATTAGCGTCCGTTATGCTGCATCCGGACGGCGCAATCCTCCAGAATGTGCAATATTGCACGATCTGGAGGGGTGCCCCTCCAAACTGCGCAATATGGCGCTTTCTGGAGGGCAGCCCCTCCAGAATGTGCAATCAGCTGCTAGAACGTTGAATTCTTTAACTTTTACGTATAATTCTTTTGCCAGGAAGTTGTTTCCTTCCATATCAGGCTATGCTTAGGCTCGCCCTGCGCCCAGAGACGGATCACAAGAGTCTAGTCGGCGTCGCAGTCTGGCGGGTCGAAGCTTAGGCTTAACGCGACCGGTGACCGACTTCAGGGCGCGCGGAGCGCGCCCTGAAGTTGGTGGTCGCGCTAAGCCTCAGTTTTCGACCCGCCAGGCGCGACGTCGACAGAGTTTTAGTGCAAACTGGAAGTAGGATGAACACTCCTCCATCTAATTCACCTCCTGCTCAGGCCTGCTGAGCCCCGCCGACCAGAGATTGCGCGGTTTGGAGGGGCCGCCCTCCAGAACGCGCCATATTGCGTAGTCTGGAGGGAAACCCTCCAGATTGCGCAATCTGGCTGGATTGCGGAAAGTGGATGCAACATATATACTCGCCGCCCTGGGGGGCGGCGAAAAAACTGGGTACCCGATGATGATTGATTGGCATTGCACAGTGTCTTGTGCATTTGAGGAGTATATTCCATAGAGTGTCAGAATGGAAAGTTGAGCATTTCTTCAGTGAGTTTCGCCGTGGTTACCTCGAGTTTCCAAAGGTAGTTTGTGCCATTCTTGGGCAATCATTGCCTATAAGGCGTACTAGCCGTTCCTTCCTGTTGCAGAAGAATTCCTGAGATGTGAATAGCATGAAATGTAGCCGTCAATGGCCGTAATGTCCTGTTGCATGATCTGTCCTGTTCAAGGTCTGTCCGTTGCAAGGTCGGTCCTGTTGTGAGCCAACGGTGCTGGTCGCCTCGCACGCGCGCCGTAACGTCGGTCCTGTTCATTGTCAAGGTCTGACCTGTTGCAAGATTTGTCCTGTTGAAAAGTCTGTCCAATTGTAGGGTATGTCCTGTTGCAAGGCCTGTCCTGTTGCAAGGTCTGTCCTGTTGCAAGGTCTCTCCTGTTGCAAGGTCTGTCCTGTTGAAAGATCTGTCCTGTTGAAAGATCTGTCCTGTTGCAGGGTCTGCCCTGTTGCAAGATTTGTCCTGTTGCTAGATCTATCCTGTGCAAGATCTGCCCTGTTGCAAAATGTGTCCTGTTGCAAGATTTGTCCTGTTGCAAAATCTGTCCTGTTGCAAGGTCTGTCCTGTTGCACGATCTGTCCTGTTGCAAGATGTGTCCAGTTGCAAAATCTGTCATGTTGCAGAAGGTCTGTCCTGTTGCGAGCCAATGGCGCTGGTTGCCTCGCGCGACCATCCTGTTGCCACGTCTGTCCTGCTGCAAGATCTGTCCTGTTGCAAGATTTTGTCCTGTTGTAAGATCTGTCCTGTTGCAAGATCTGTCCTGTTGCAGGGTCTGTCCTGTTGCAAGATCTGTCCTGTTGCAGGGTCTGTCCTGTTGCAAGATCTGTCCTGTTGCAGGGTCTGTCCTGTTGCAAGATTTGTCCTGTTGCAAGATCTGTCCTGTTGCAAGATTTGTCCTGAGCAAAATCTGTCCTCTTGCAAGGTCTGCCCTGTTGCAAGATCTGTCCTGTTGAGAAATCTGTCCTGTTGCAAGATCTGTCCTGTTGCAAGATTTGTCCTGTTGCAAAATCTGTCCTGTTGCAAGGTCTGTCCTGTTGCACGATCTGTCCTGTTGCAAGATGTGTACTGTTGCAAAATCTGTCCTGTTGCAGGTCTGTCCTGTTGCGAGCCAATGGCGCTGGTCGCCTCGCGCGACCATCTTGTTGCAAGATCTGTCCTGTTGCAAGATCTGTCGTGTTGCAGGGTCTGTCCTGTTGCAAGCTGTCCTGCTGCAGGTCTGTCCTGTTGCAAGATTTGTCCAGTTGGAACATTTGTCCTGTTGCAGAAAGTCTGTCCTGTTGCAAGCCAACAGCGCTGACAGCCTCACGAACGCGCCGTACAAAGCGCCGCGCAAAACAAATGATAGAAAGCGGGCAGATTTTCCGGTTGCAAGATTTGTCCTGTTGCAAAATCTGTCCTGTTGCAAAGGTCTGTCCTGTTGCGAGCCAACGGCGCGGGTCGCCTCGCGCGACGATCCTGTTGTAACGTCTGTACTGTTGCAGCGTCCGGTTGCAGAAAGTCTGTCCTGTTGTGGCGCTGACTGCCTCGCGAACGCGCCGTACAAATCGGCGCGCAAAACAAATGCTAGAGAGCGGGCCGATTGTCCTGTTGCAAGATCTGTCCTGTTGCAAGCGAAGTAGTCGCTGAAGCGGCTAGAATTGCCTGCGCGAGCATTCGGCTTTGTTGCAATTGCACATTGTAAGGTTCTCTGCTGTACCGCGCACTGCCGCACTGTTCGCGCAAGGCTCTGATACCGTGCATTGCCGTACTGTTCAGGCAAAGCCTGCGTTGAAGGCAGGCACCAACAGGCGACGCTGGCCGTGCAGCGATTGATTCTCTGCGGTCGATCGATCGAAGCGAGCGAGCTTCTCTGCGGGACGCCGCTGGCGTCCTGCTGGCTTCCTGGCGCGTGCATGCTGAAGCGTCGCGTGGCGAAGTGCTAGCGAGGCAAGCGCATGCTGAAGCGTCGCGTGGCGAAGTGCTAGGAAGGCAAGCGTACTCAGACGGACAGACAGACAGACAAAAGGCCTCTTTGGCATAGTAATGTAGATTGGTGGGTACTGATCCATAAATGGATCAGGAATGTTCGCCGCAGGTTCATTTTGGAATGAAGAGGGTCTAAATGGGACGACGCCCTTTTCTTTTGGGTCACAAATGCGTGCGGTTACGACACCGTTGCTGTAGATTGCAGAACAGCACAGTAATTGCCAAACTTGGTGTTCGAGCGAATAGGTGGCCAAACATACGTTGCACGACACATACATGAAAAAATATTGCTTAGTTATAGCCATTTGAAAATGCCGAAATCTGCCATAGTTTACAAAACCCTTGAAAATATTCCTAATTTCTTGAATTCTTAAATCTGAAACTGTTTCATAATTACTTGACATACTACGCCCGGTACATCCAAGCAAAGATATTTTGAAATTTAAGTTGTTTGAAATTGACGAAATTTGGCAATTTTGAGAAAAACCTTGAAAATATCCCTAAATTCGTTAATTATAAAATATGGAACTATTTGCTAAATAGTTGGCAGACTATGCCCGACACAACAATGCAAAGACATTCTGAAATTTAAGCTATTTGAAATTGTCTAGATTTGGGAATTTTAACAATATCCTTAAAAATATACGTAAATTCGTTAATTATAAAATCCGAAACTATTTGTTAAATACATGGCAGACTACGCTCGTTACTTCCGTGCAAAGAAACTTTGAAATTTAAGCCGTTTGAAATTGTCGAAATTTGGGGATTTTGACAAAACCCTTAAAAATATCTTAAATTTTATTAATTATAATCTCTGAAACTATTTGCTAAATACTTGGCAGACTATGCTCGACATATCCGTGCAAAGAAGTTTTGAAATTTATGCTGTTTGAAATTGCCGAAATTTGGAAATTTTGAAAATACCCTTGAAAATATCCCTAATTTCGTTAATTATAAAATCTGAAACTATTTGTTAAATGCTTGGCAGGCTATGCTCCATACATTCGCGCAAAGAAATTATGAAACTTAAGCTTTTTGAAATTGTCGAAATTTTGGATTTTTGACACTACCCTTGAAAATATCCCTAATTTCGTTAATTATAAAATCTGAAACTATTTGATAAATACTTGGTAGACTATGCTCGACACATTCGTGAAAAGAAATTTTGAAGTTTAAGCTGTTTGAAATAGTCAAAATTTGGGGATTTTAATAAAATCCTTAAAAATATCCTAAATTTCGTTAATTATAATTGCTGAAACTATTTGTTAAATACTTGGCCGACTATGCTCGATACATCGGTGCAAAGAAGTTTTGAAATATAAGCTGTTTGAATTGTTCGAAATTTGGAAATTTTGACAAAAACCTTGAAAATATCCCTAATTTGGTGAATTCCAAAATCCGAGACTATGTCACAAAATCATCGCGTCTTACGCTCTTTCCATTTCAGCAAAAACTTTGCCGATACGACTTGTAAATAAAAGTGTCATTTTTGACATTTTTGTATTTTAATTGTAAATATCTCGAAATAGGGAAATTAGCAACAGAAACGGACAACGGCACGTTACTCAGCGCATTCGACTCCATCGGGTGGCACTAACCGTCATGTCTAGTTGTTCCGGACAGACACACACACACACACACGGACAATAGCGTCCGTATATATACTCGCCGCGCTGGGGCGCGGCGAAAAAACTGGGTACCCGATGATGGTTGATTGGCATCGCATAGTGTTTTGTGCATTTGAGGGGTGTATTCCACAGTGTGTCAGAATAGAAAGTTGAGCATTTCTTCGGGGAGTTTCGCCGCAGTTATCTCGAGTTTCCAAAGAAAGTTTGTGCCATTCTTGGGCAATCGGTGCCTATAAGGCGTATTGGTGGGTACTGATCCATAAATGGATCAGGAATGTTCGCCGCAGGTTCACTTTGGAATGAAGAGGGTCTAAATGGGACGACGCCCTTTTCTTTTGGGTCACAAATGCGGGCGGTTACGGCACCGCTGCAAAATTCGTATTCATAAAATCTAGAAGTATTTGGCAGACAATACCCGACACAACCATGCCAAGACATTTTGAAATTTAAGCTATTTTTGAAATTGTCGGAATTTGCGAATTTGCTAAATAGTTGGCAGACAGTGCCCGACACAACCATGCCAAGGCACATAGAAATTTACGCTACTTGAAATTGTTGAAATTTGGGAATTTTAACAAAACCCTTGAAAATATCCCTAATTTCGTTAATTACAAAATCTGAAACTATTTGCTAACTAGTTGGCATACTGGCCCAATACATCAACGCAAAGATATTGTTAAATTTGAGCCGTTTGAAATTGTCGAAATTTGGGAATTTTGGCAAAACCCTTAAAAATACCCCTAACTTTGCTAATTATAAAATCTGAAACTATCTGACAAATACTTGACAGACCATGCTCGACACATCCGTGAAAAGAAATTTTGAAATTTAAGCTGTTTGAAATTGTGTATATTTGGCAATTTTGACAAAAGCCTTGAAAATATCCCTAAATTCGTCAATTATAAAATTTGAAACTATCTGATAAATACTTGACAGACTATGCCGGACAGACTATGCCATGTAAAGAAAATTTGAAATTTAAGCCGTTTGAAATTGCCGAAATTTGGGAATTTTGGCAATACCCTTGAAAATATCCCTAATTTCGTTAATTATAGAATTTGAAACTATCTGCTAAATACTTGGCAGACTATGCTCGATACATCCGTGCAAAGAAAATTTGAAATCTAAGCCGTTTGAAATTGGCGAAATTTGGGAATTTTGGCAATACCCTTGAAGATATCCCTAATTTCGTTAATTATAAAATCTGAAACTATTTGATAAATACTTGGCAGACTATGCTCGGCACATCCGTGAAAAGAAATTTTGAAATTTAAGCCGTTTGAAATTGTCGAAATTTGGCGATTTTAACAAAATCCTTAAAAATATCCTAAATTTCGTTAATTATAATTGCTGAAACTATTTGTTAAATACTTGGCCGACTAAATAGTCAAAATTTGGGGATTTTAATAAAATCCTTAAAAATATCCTAAATTTCGTTAATTATAATTGCTGAAACTATTTGTTAAATACTTGGCCGACTATGCTCGATACATCGGTGCAAAGAAGTTTTGAAATATAAGCTGTTTGAATTGTTCGAAATTTGGAAATTTTGACAAAAACCTTGAAAATATCCCTAATTTCGTAAATTATAAAATCCGAAACTATGTCACAAATTCATCGCGTCTTATGCCCTTTCCATTTCAGCAAAAACTTTGCCGATACGACTTGTAAATAAAAGTGTCATTTTTGACATTTTCATATTTTAATTGTAAATATCTCGAAATAGCGAAATTAGCAACAGAAACGGACAACGGCACGTTACCTCAGTTGCGTTTGTGGGGGTTTACCATTTTGAAAGAATTGATGCATGTCGGGAGCCTCTCTACGACACAAGGTGTTCTGGGAGTAGTACAACGAACATCTGTACAACGAACATCTGGGAGTACAACGAACATCTGTATCTACAGATCGAAGAGTGGCCCTTGGTCTCATGAACATGACAGACGTCCCACTGACCACGACTTCGTTTGGCATCTCCAACATCTGCTGCTCGAGAGGCTGCAGCTACTACACCGTAAAGCACCTCTTCTGCGGAGTCCCCGGCATCGACTGTGACGACTAGACGACGTGACGAAGTCCGCGCACAGCTTGCGCCTGCTTGACACGGGGTGGGAATGATTTTTCATCGGGGGGGGGGGGGGGGGGGTGGGCGGTGGGTGAAGTGTTATGTACACGGCGTATGATGAGGGTGACAGGCCATTTGACATTCCAATGGCGAGAAAGAACAAGGACAAAACGCGAACACCGGCGGATCGCACGCCGCTGAGCGACACCGGTAACGGACCAGCAGACAAAAGGTTGTCACGACCGACATCACCAGCCGCCGCCTCCTCCGCTTTCCCCTCCCCCTCTCCCTCCATCTGTTACTCCCCCAGCCCACCCTCCGCCACCTCCACCAGAGCCTCCGTAGTCGACGACGTCTGTCCCCCTGTATTCTCCTCCTTCAGCTCCACCCCTATGGTCAGCAGAGGGCACCCCTGCATGGTAGGAAGCGTCGTATGCTGGAGGCTGACGCGGTTAACGGAGGCGATTGGCTAGTCCGCCCAGGCCTCCAAGACCCCCCAGACCCTCCAGACCCCCAAGGCCGCCCAAGCCTCCGCCGCCTCCAAATCGGAGGAAGCGTCTACCACCTCCCTCTCCTCCTCCACTGCCCCCTTTGCAGCAGAAACAGCAGAGGCAGAGGATGCAGCAGCAGCAGAGAAGTGGCACGACCACGAGAATCAATACCAGCCAGGCCCAGGAGGGAATCTGGGGCGTCTTCCTGGCTTGAGGCGTGACTGGAGGGACTCTGGTGCCTCTCCGTCTCCTCTCCCTCTCCCTGATCTTCGCTCGCAGGCTGGACAGGATGCCCAGCACTGCAGTTTTGTAGTCTCCACTGCGAAAGTGGCCCGCCTGCGCCTGACCAACGTCGCCAGTCTCCTGGTTGTAGATGGGCACCTGCGCCACCTTCCAGATGTAGAACTTCTTGTCCCCTCTGGAGATCGCCACCAGGATGCGACGACCGCATTGCCCTTTGTCAATCCTCCATCTGACAACCAGACTTTCGACGAACCGCCTAAGACCCTGCTGGCCATCTTGGATCCTCTCGGCCAGGAGGACGTAGACCTGAAAGGCTTCTGTGAGTGCGGACACCATTACTACCGTATATGTCGCCGTTGTCGCCGCCACCGCCGCTCTCGTCGTCGTCGTCGTCGTCGTCGTCGTGGTCGTGGTCGTGGTCGTGGTCGTCGTTGTCGTCGTCGTCGTCGTCGTGGTCGTGGTCGTCGTTGTCGTCGTCGTCGTCGTCGTGGTCGTCGTCGTCGTCGTCGTCATCGTCGTCGTCGTCGTCGTCGTCGTCGTCGTCGTCGTCGTCGTCGTCTTGCCCAACGTCGAACCACTGGAGCTGACCTCCACTCCCTGTCTCAAGCACTGCTTCGTACGTATGTCTCGGGTTCACCGTCTGCACTTGAAACTGATTCAACTCTACAATAACTTCAGTCTCGGCGTTGTTTGTCAACAGACCTTCGGGGTCACACAGACGACTGGGGCGACCAAAGTGGCAGCGAGCGTACTCCCTCTCAGGATGCGGGTAATTTGCCGAGCTCCAGAACTGGCAGCTCACTTCTCTCAGAGAAGGCTCAAAGCTGATGATGAACAGCACCAAGAAAACGGAACAATCACGAATGGTCATTGTAACCAGAAGAATTCTTTGGACGCTGCTCTTGGTGGTGGTACGCGCCGCCGCAGTGCGATTCAGTATTGCTCGGTGAATGTGCGCCTAGCTGGCAGCCTGTCAACATTCGGCGCATGTCTACAGATTTAGCATAGCAGGCCACAGCTTTCTAAACGCTGATAACGGAGTGGCCCTTGCGCGCACTGCACTTTCCGTCTAGAAACTGGTTTCGGCGTTTCTCTGGCTCAAAGCCAGTGTGCAAAGGGGTGCAAGACGGGGGCGTACTTCGGTGGTATCCATTGAGGAGGAAGCGCTGCATGACGATAGATAAACCGATGATACAAAGTCTACTATGTACGTCAAGTTGGAACTCTGACTACGACATCTGAAACAGATATGAAGACGACGACACATCGTCTTCAAGACACTCCTCCTAGTCAGTGTCAGTCTACCAAATGATCCGCCCCACTGAAATGGATTACGGCCTGCAGGCTGTGAAATAACGGACAGACAGACTGCCGGATCCGAAATGAACTCTCAGCTTAGTGGTCGTTGACTGCGGCGCTGATCGGCGTGAGGTCTCGTTCGTTCGAGAGCTCGTCATTCGAAACTGGCAAACGACTACTGCTACTATCCAATCGTGGAGCGTTATTCGAAAGGGTGGGCATTTTGGGCGCTTTTAAATAATTGCATAGCGCTTTTAATGAAGTCACGAAGCGCTTTTAAATGGCAACTAGCGCTTTTAATTTGCCACGACAGCTTTTGCTTGCCGCTCTTCGGAAATGGCAGGAGGCGCTTTTAAAATGGCAGAACGCGCTTTTAAATGGCATGTTGCGCTTTTAATTCCTCCGGCAGTATTCCCCTGGACGTGACGCGGTGGAGGAGCGTATTCATGGCACGCAGCAATGGCCAGGCATCGCTGTTTGCGCGACAGGGCAAAGCAGGGAAGGGGCTCAGCCGGCCTAAGCAGGAGGTGAATTATATGGAGGAGTGTTTATTCCACTTACAGTTTGCACTAAAACTCGGTCGACGTCGCGCCTGGCGGGTCTCAGCTGAGGCTTAGCGCGACCACCAACTTCAGGGCGCGCTCCGCGCGCCCTGAAGTCGGTCACCGGTCGCGTTAAGCCTAAGCTTCGACCCGCCAGACTGCGACGCCGACTGACTCTTGTGGACTGTGGGCGCAGGGCGAGCCTAAGCATAGCCTGAATTCAAAGGAATATACGCTGTCAAGGGATAGAAATGCGTTCAATCAAGAAATGCGAATTTTGGGCATCCAAGTTACGTGAATGTACAGAGAATGCAACGAGAAAGTCATCCATTCAGTGCGCTCGCTTATATCCCCACCGTCTGCCTTTTGGTTGACCATCGGCACGGTTCCGCAGCTTCCACGGAATTAAAAGCGCAAGTTGCCATTTAAAAGCGCATCCTGCCATTTTAAAAGCGCTTCCGGCCAAATTACAAGTGATACGTGACACTCCTTGAGTGTCAGTTAGGCACTCCGCGTGATTGTTTTAGCAGACGGGGGCACAGAAACCAACAAGTGTTGCTTGCATTGCATCCCGTTAAATTTGTTTGTTCCCAATTTTTTCAGTGTACCTAGAACTAGGGTCTATGGCCCGGGGCGGGTCTAAGCAGATGCCATACGCTTAGAGGGCAGAGGCCGATGTGGCGCAAGTGACGCGTTGGAGCAGGCAGTACTGACGACGATGAGCGCAGGCTGTACTGACCGCTGACTGTCTATAGCCACTCACAATGTAGAATGCCAGCGGCGCCCCAATTGTACAGGCGCGCCTTATCTACGCTACAATGCGGGGGCTCTCCCGCTGGGGTGGACGGCGTCGGCTTCCGTAGTGCTACAGTACGACGCTCCAATAACTCGGTTCGACTGCGCGTGCGTAGACGCCTTTCTCAGCGCATCTTATATGGACGGCGTACTGTAGGCGCAGCAAAATCAATGGCGTACGGTATTTTCGGATTCGCGAAATTTTACAGAGCGTGAGTATATTCGGCCAAAATTAGGCTAAATGCACCGCAAATCGCCAAACAAACGACGGATTCGCGCTCTGCGGCGTCAGAAAGCCCAGACACAACTGTCAACGCAATTTTGAAAATTCGACCCCGGGACCCAATTTTTGGCCGGCCGGGCGCCGAAACCAGGGTAAAAGCATCTCAAATCGCAAAAGAAACACCGGATTCGTATTCAGCGTCGTCAGAAACCCCCGAAACAAGTGAAAACACAATTTCGAAAATTTGACCCCGGGATTCAAAAATTCGCCGCGGCTGGGGTACGGTACCTCAAAGTGGTCAAGACACTTCGTCTAGACCAACTTTTGACGCTGAACACGATGCAATTGTCAATTTACCGCTAAAGACACGCTTTCCGGCCCAAAAATCCATTCAAAGTCGAAAATCCGAATTTTCCGTTCGGGACCCGGGACTTTTGTCACCGCGGATCTCCCGAACGGCAAGACCGATCTCGGCGGTTTTGATCTTGATCGAAAGGCCATAGAAGGCTCTAAGTCAGAAAGAAGAGTTTGCGAGGATCCACCGTCGCAATCTCGAGTTACGATTTTTTAAATGTCGGAAAAAAATTCTAAATTTTTAATTTTCTACCGTACTCCCGCGTCGGACCACCTAGGGAGCCCGTTCCGGTTTTGCTCTGAAGAGCATCCAAGGGCCTACAACATATCCAAAAATCCCCAAAATCGACCCACTTTTGCGACAGTTATGGCTATCATATTTTTTTTTACTTAGCAAAATTTTGAATTTTTGAATTTTCGCAAAATTCTTCCACCGTCGAAATTTTTTCACCCCCCGAGCACGCTGCGCGTCGTCATAAGCTATCTTTTAAAAAAAAATTTGGCTCCCTAGGTGCTTCGTAGCGAGCGCCAGCCCCGAACATGCTAACTGTAGGCTTTACCGCTCCTATAGCACTCCTTCGCTTTTCAAGCGGCGGAGTGCCAAAAAGCGCACCGCTGCGTTTCGCGGCCGCCAGAAATTAAAAGCGCAAGATGCCAATTAAAAGCTGGACGTGCTATTTAAAAGCTGCAAATATTTATCCCCTATTCGAAATATCGCAGCGCGCGAAGGTCGGTGCGTCTTTGCCAAGATTCATACTGGCTCTGCACGATAGTAGCCGCTGTTTACTTGTGTCGGCCGATACCGGGAAAATTAATTATTTGGCTGAAGATAGATATTTGTTGACATTGTCTTGGATTCGTCGGCCGAGAATCATGGACGGCGAGTATTTCTACGACGAGGACCGATTGTGGGTGGCAACGAATTAGCCAAATGCGCCAATTCTGTCACATCTGCTGTTTGTTTTGCGGCCATTTTCAGGGGCATGCGCGTGACCAGCGGAGCCGTCACTTTGGAGAAGGACTCGAGTAACCTCATCGGCATCTCCATCGGTGGAGGCGCCCCCTTCTGCCCCTGTCTCTATGTGGTTCAGGTAATCAGTGGTACGTCTTTAGAATTGGAAATTGTACAAAAATCGATAAGAATTGTTACAAAATCAGGTTTTCGACAACACTCCAGCGGCGCTGGACGGCAAATTGGAGGCAGGCGACGAGCTGACGGGCGTAAACAAAGTCCCTTGCAAGGGCAAGACCAAGACTGAAGTTGCCAAAATGATTCAGGGCGCAAAAGTGAGACGAATTTGGCTGTTGAGAGCGTTATATTGGATAAAGATTCGTGGAAACAAATTTTGTAAATGTTGCGCATGTTTTCAGGGCGCCGTCACCATTCAGTACAACAAGCTGCACGCGGACCCCAAACAGGGCAAGACCCTGGAAATCGTTCTCAAGAAGGTCTTTTGCGAAGTGTTTGAAGTTGCGTAAATTTTAGATTTGAGAGTGCGCGAATATCGGCTGCGCTGCGTGTGACTGCTGAATCCCCAACCGAACTTTATCGAAATTGGAAATGTTCTTACCAGTTTGTGCACTACTGTGGATTTCGCTTTCTAGCTCTACTGATCTTTCGAGTGTTCCATATTTAGTTAATCGCGCTATATTTTCGATTCCGATCATGCATCCACAAGATCGCCACAACAACAAATCTCAATCAATCCTTCACATCACATTCACTTCCAGTGGAAGCACCGCATGGTGGAGAGCATGACTGCCGACACTGCCGATGCTTTGGGTCTGAGTCGAGCCATTCTCTGCAACGACTCCATGGTCAAACGACTGAATGAACTGGAGAGAAACGCCGACGTCTACAAGGGAATGATGGAGAGGACGAGGAGACTGCTGAAGGCCTACTGGAACCTGGCCAAGACCCAGAAGAGTGGGTTTTGAATGGATTTGGTGGGGTTTTGTGGGTTTGGGAGTGTTTTGGACGAGAATGTAGCTTGTATAGGAGTTCCCGTGGATGGAAATTGCAGATGCGTGCCGTAAACCTCCAATAAGTGGCCCGGTAGCTAATATTTTTTAACCAGCCCCCCCCCCCTCCATCCCCTCCCCTCCACCAGGGGGATAGGGGTAGCGTATTCGAGCATTTACGCTAACTGGGCTTGCGATCTGAAGTTTCCGGGTATTCCCTGGATCCGTAGTCTTCGCTTGGCGTTTACCAACCACAATGCACCATAAAATCCATATTTTATGATGTGGAATTGCGATGTTGGAAACATAAAAAATCCATACTTTCGTCAACTCTTCTCACAATATTTTAAGCACTGTTTTCCCAGTGTTCGGCAACCTCTTCGCGGAGATCGGCGCCCGCGAGTCCCAGCAGGGGGCCAGTGAAGCGTTCAGCACCTTTGGGGAGGCCCACAGAAATATGGAGAGGGAGGGGGTGAAACTGCTCAAGGTTCTGCACCCCATGCTGAGGGACATGACCACCTATTTGACCAAGGTTGGGAGGTGATTTGGTGAGATTTGGTGCGTTTCACAGTGAGGAACTCCAGCCGGGCGATAGGCAGAGTGTAGAGCTTGTAATGTACGTCAGTTGGCCTCCCGGTCGCCATTCTCAAGCTTGACTTCATCTGTCAGAGACAGGAATTTCGACAGGGCGTACTACAGGGTGTTTCTGACAAACTGCAAGAATTTCGGACCACTTGATGCAACGAATGGTAAATGACGCCGCTTTCGGCAGCGGCTGTGTCGAAAAGCTGGTGCATCACATTTTCACTGCTTGAAATCGTGCTGTTCGCTGCCTCAGATGGTCATACTCAGTTGTATTTGTCAAATGGTTGTTTGTAGTTTGTCAGAAACACATCGTGTAGTAGGTCGTTTCAAACTGAGGCCCGGTTTGCGGAGTCAAACTTGAGAATGACATTAGGGCGATCGTTGAGTTTCTGATCTTGCGGTGTGTCACATCCTGCAGAATCTCCGCTCTTGAGCCCACTATACACTTGGCACAATGCCAATTCCATCCTCCAGGCGATCCCCGACACCCGTCTGACCATCAAGAAATATCTAGACGTGAAGTTCGAGTATCTCTCCTACTGTCTCCAGTTGAAAGAGCTGGACGACGAGGAGACGCAGTTTGCACAACTGCAGGAGCCCCTGTATAGGGTGGAGACGGGCAACTACGAGTACAGGTAGGTCTACGGGTTTTGGTGGAATTTTATGACTTTTGTGTGCTTTTAGACTGGCCCTGAGATGCAGGCAGGACGCGCGCTCGCGCTTCGCCAAGCTCAGGGCGGACGTGCTGGTGAAACTGGAGCTCCTGGATCAGAAGCACGGTGGCTAATACCATGGTTCTGCTGAGCTGTTGATTCTTCCCTTCCCCCCCCCCCACCTCCCGCATCACTCCCTCCCCCCCCCCCCCCTTCCTCCTCCCCATCGCCCTTCTCCCCCATCGCTCCCTCCCTCCCTCCGTCCTCTGCGCTTGCTCCTCCCACGCTTCCCCCACCCCTCCCCTCTCCCTCCCTCCCCATTCCCCACTCCAGACCTCCCCGCGTCGCCCCCGCCCCCCCTCCCCAACTCAGAAACTACCCGTTTTACCATCCTCAAAGCCGCTCACTATAAGCTGCCCTCCCAATGTCTTTCAGTGCAGGACATCGCCTTCCAGCTGCAGCGCTTTGTGGCAGCCATGGCCCGCTACCACTCCGACTGCAAGGAAGTCCTGGAGCCCACCAGAAGCCTCTTTCCCATTGAAGTGGACTTGTCACAGGTGAAATGAGGGGGTGTTTTGCTGTGAAGGAATGCGGTATGATTTTATTAAGAAAGTTGAGTATTTCAGGTGGCGGTCAAGTACAACACGACGGGACAGCTTCCACCGGACGACGAGGATGACGACGAGGGGGAAGATGAAATAGAGGGAGAGCAGGAGGTTTGAAGTGTTATAGTTTTTGTGGCACTATTACAACGTGTAGTTGTTGTTGTGCGCAACGAGTACACCCTGTCCTTTGGAAGCCTCTTCCCGTAACATTCGTCCAACAACTGGCAATTTTTGACAAAATTTCAATTTCATTTTCTATGTTCTAAAATTCTAGAGACGCTGCCCGAGAGAATCGACCCTCAGAGGCCAAAAGTGGACACGAATTTTCGACCTTCTTCGATTTCGCTGATTTTTGGATATGTTAAACTAGAAGTAATTCTAAGCATCCGAAGTTCGTCCCCCAGGTCGCTGCGACCTTCCTAGCGCGAAATATAGGGTGCCAAAGTTGACCGACTCGAATGGAGTTTTCGGCTGTCCAAACGGCGAAAACCTAAATTCGCTCTATCTCGTGGTAGCCCGAGTGGGAAAGAAGGTGCGACTTTTCCTTACACGTAGGGGAGCTTACATACGCCTACAACATACTTGAGTTTCAGGCCATTTGGTCTGAGCGCACCCCGCACAGCGTTGAAAAGGCCGTCCTCTTTGGTGCTGCCGAGAAATTAAATTTTTTCGGTTTTCGCTAAATTTTGTACCACAAATCCCTCGGCATTTGTCGGAGCCAATTTTTTCATAGGATGAAAGCCCATTCAATTGCCCTTCGATTTGATCTATATAATGAAAAAAATCGTCGTGCCCATTTTTTGTGAAAATTAACCAAGTTTGGCTTACATCGGCAATTTTTTCAGATCTGGACGGCTCTCACAAAATTGTTCCAGCTTGGGCCAAGGTAAACAGACAAG
>JASAMZ010013026.1:0-11888 GCA_030248115.1 Linhomoeus sp. GSCO2_2 | reverse complement strand
ATATGTTATTCGTTCAGTTACGTATTGCTCATATTTAAAATTAAAACTTAAAAAAATGTCAAAATCGAGAGTTTCGTCTGATGGCTTTTCACACAGGTAGGAAACATCAGATAAACGGCGTCGTATCATGCCGATAACATATAGCGAACGCGGCGATATCACTGAGCTTCAGATCAGCTGTACAGACAACCGTATCGTCGGGATAGCTGCACTTGGTATTAAGGTACACATTCTCAAGACACTTTCTCCAGACGCGGCTAACGATGTGTACAAAGTTCACTGCACTGTTCACCAAAATTTGACAGACACGAAGTATAGGTTGAACTTTTTACACACACAGCTTGTTTTGTTTTGTAGCGAAAGTACCAAAGCGTATTTGCAGACAAGCATCTGAAAGATCCAGTCAAGTGCCAGGAGTTTCGAATGCCAGATACGACAAACAAACTTTCTGACCCACAGGCTCTTTTCACCTGGAACAGGGTTATGCAGGCCACGACTGCTCCTAACGACAGTCTGGAGGAACAGGTCGTTTACACGTGTAGGATGAAATGCGAAGGAGTGGGGGGGGGGGCGTATGACTAAAAGTGCAATAATGTTGGTTTACCTGTATGCAATGCACTCCCCTTTACATCAATGCCACTGAAGAAGCTGCAACTCTTACTCCTCCAATCTCACCACATCCAAAGAAAGTACACGCCAATGCTACAGATTGCAGTAACATTTGTCCACAGTGCACCGCGCTGTTTAGAAGAAGGCGTTGCTCGAACGCGCCAAGTTGGTCACTCTGTCGGCATACGATTGGGACCCGTACCCCGAGGAACACGACCTGTTGCTGAAAGACGTCTATCTGTTAGAAGACTGGCAGTACCCCTACGAAGAATATCGCGCAAAGAAATCGCCGAAGTGTGAGAGGTTGGACATCTGCAAACAGATGCGGTTGGTTCCCAACTAAATAGGTATGCAACTCCTTGGCTTGTGCGATGCGAGCTTTGGCCACATTACAGCAATCCTACTGTAAATCATATACATGTCTCCACTCCACTCTCCACAGAAAAGGGGAGTGTCGTACGGTACTAGTCCGCGCCATATGCCCAACGGATTTTGCACTGCGTCAGCTAGGACTTTGGTTCATCATACCTGTGCATACATAGGTAGTGCTACTGTTTTGGCCCGCTCTGCTTCGGAACTATTTATTACACATACCGCACAATCGCTTGCAGGGTGGGTTTGAGAGCGAGGATCGACTTCTGGATGGTGCAGCCAAAGGTGGTGCTGAAGGCCTACATCAAGCTCACGGAGTATTACGTGAGGTTCGTGCAAGGTATCCCCTTAGATCCTGCTCGGTTAGCCTTAGCAGTCAATTCACCGCTAACTCGCTAACTTGGTTTTGCGGTTGAAAACCTGCTGAGGAGTGCACCGCCAACCCAAGTTAGCCAAGTTAGCAGACGTCTACAAACGTCGCCAGATCTAAGGGGATACTGTTGCTGTTGTGCGCACGAAGGTCCATCCTGTTTTCCAGCGGCAGAGTGGACGGGGCGGGCAACTGCGGCGTCCGCGGACGAGCGCCCAGGGCCTGCAACTTTCAACTGCTCATTTATCTGCCGGGAGGTTTGCAGTGTGTTGAAATCCCGTTACAGGAAGGTCTCGTTGCAGCAGTCAGAGAGGAAATCACTTCAGACGACAACGTCGCCAAGTACCTCCTACCGCGAGACAGCAACACTGGCAAGGATAGAAGAGGTTTCTTTACGTGGGAGTTTCAGCTGTGGCGTCAAGAGCTCCAGAACCCGAGCATCGAGTCGCAGGTGAGGTGGACCGTGGGAAGGCAAACACTGGCGTTGAGGGGGGCATTTGACGCAATTGCTGCCCCCTCCAAACAGGGTGACCAATAGAAACTCATTTTAGTTTCAGTTTCAGTTAAAATTATGGTGCTGACTGAGTTTCAGTTTCAGTTTTAGTTTCAGTTATGGAATCCGCACGAGTTTCGAATAAGTAACTGAAACTGAGTTTCAGTTATCGAAGGTTCAGAAAGTCACAACGAATTGCGCTCAAAATCATTCTTGAGGGATAATATTTAGTCGACAAAGAAGCAATTTCTAAACTTGGGATGGCATCCTTGCACATTTGGACCTAAATACAAACAAAATGTCTACATATATACAAAAAATTCGACTAGAATTTTATAAAAATCTGCTGGAGTTCGATAGAATTTGACGTTCAAGTAACTGAAACTAAACCGTGAGTTTCAGTTTCAGTTTCAGTTATGGAATCCGCGCGAGTTTCGATTCAGTTTCAGTTTCAGTTAACTGATTGTAACTGAACCTGAAACTGAAACTAGTTTAAGTTTCTATTGGCCACCCTGCCTCCAAACACCAGATGTCGACACGTTAAATGGTCACGATCTGTCATGAAGTGTCATGTGAAGTTGATATTTTAGACTCGGACAAGTAGGGTGCACAGTCAGTCAAATCAAACCTCTTCTGTTGCAGAAGCAGCAGCTGTACCAGCGCTTTCGACAGTTGGTCGTGGACGTCAGCGAAGCCAACACCCCCGCCCGCATTCGTTTCTACCCCGGTAACATCGGGGGCCTTACACCCGACAAGGCCCACGAGAAGTATTATATTGACTCCCAAGCCTGCAACTTCGCCGCTTTGAACTGCCGCTCGATTGAGTGGGCGACTTTTCCGACTTGTGCCCCTTCCTCTGGCCAGAGTATAGTGTACGACTGCAACAAGCTCCGGTATTAAAAAGTTGAGTTTGTATTCTGACTGACATTGCAAAGAGTTGCATTCTTTCTGCAGAGAGTGCGAGAGTTCATCGTCCGCATGCTCCGCTTCATGAGCCCTCGCTTCGCAAGAGGGAATTGCATAGAAATATTGATTTCGCCCGCGATTTGGCTTTTAGAGCAAGAACATCCCTCTTTCAAGCAACGCTTTAAAAAAGTGACAACAAGCTGTTTTAAAAAAGTTGAGTTGTTTTATTAATACAGAGTGGTTTGTGAGTGTTTTAAAGTGGAAGAGTAAAAGAGTGGATACTTATGTAAAGTATTTCGAAGCCTTTCCGATATGACGCGCGCCCGCCCGGAGTCCACTACTCATGCGCTACTTCTGACACGCTCCTTTCTGAGGGGTTCTTGCAGGGCAACATTGGGATCGCCCGGGATTAATTTTTTGAGCAAGACACACGCATTTCTGAGCGGTTGTTGCAAGGCAACATTGGGATCGCCCGGGATTAATTTTTTTAGCAGACAAAGTTGTTCGTAAGACAAGGGTTTAAAAAAACAAAAGTATTTCTTTAGGAATGACCGTTCAACAACTGCCTCCACGCAAGCTTTCAAACGGTCGAACGAATGCCGCTCTACAACGTAAGACGAGCGAGTTAGGGCCCATTTGCTGTTTGAACCTTTGAGTTACTGTAGCTCGCGATATTCAAACTTTTGAGTTTCGACCAATAGAAGAACAAATGATCAGTGAGTCAAGAGCTATCCAGCAACTCAAGATCGTCTCTCTACCACGCACGCTGAGCGAGTTAGAGCGATTTCTATGCTAAAAACGCGAGAATGTCGCTTTTCGTGGTGCGTGTTTGCGTAATTAACAAAATTTTTACGCCAAGTGAAAGAGCACGTCGAGACCTTTTAGTTGACCTATCGCACGCCGCTCTACGACGTAAGACGAGCGAGTAATAGCCGTTTTCAGTTTGAACCTTCGGGTTACTGTAGCGCGCGCAATTCAAACTTTTGAATTTCGAAGTCTCTTAGCGGAATTATCAGTGTACCGAAACCTATTCAAGGAACTCAAGATCGTCTCTCTGTGACGGAAGACGAGCGAGTTAGATAAGTTTTGCGTTTTAAACTTTTGGGTTACTGTAGCTCCCGAAATTCAAACTTTTGAGTTTTCGACCAATAGAAGAACAAATGATCAGTGAGTCGAGAGCTATCCAACCAACCCAAGATCGTCTCCGTACGACGCACGCTGAGCGAGTTAGAGCGATTTCTGCGTTAAAAACGCGAGAATGTCGCTTTTCGTGTTGCGTGTTTGCGTAATTAAGAAAATTTTTTGTGCCAAACGAAAGCGCACGTCGAGACCTTTCAGTTGACCTATCGCACGCCGCTCTACGACGTAAGACGAGCGAGTAATAGCCGTTTTCAGTTTGAACATTCGGGTTACTGTAGCGCGCGCAATTCAAACTTTTGAATTTCGAAGTCTCTTAGCGACATTACCAGTAAGTCGAGAGCTATCCATAAAGCCCAAGATCGCCTTCCTACGACTTACCAACGCTGAGATCTAAGAGCGTGACGCACGAACGAACGGACGAACGGACGGACGGACGCACGCACGAAAAGCTCTCGTAGGGGTTCGCCCGGCTGAGGCCGGGCGAAAAAACTTGTATAAGCTTTGGCAAGCAATTGACAGAGCACAAAAGAGCGCACTAAGAGCAATCAAACCGTGTAGCACTTCTGCATGTAGCAAAGAGCGATCTTAGTGTTAAAATCTCGAGAATGGCGCTTTCAGCGGTGCGTGTTTGCGTAATTAAAAAATTTGTTGCTGCCGCATGAAAGAGCACGCCGAGAGCTTTCACCTGACGTGTCGAATGCCACTCTACGACGTAAGACGAGCGATTTAGAGCCGTTTTGTGCTTTTGCACATTCGAGTTGCTGTAACTCGCGAAATTCAAACTTTTGAGTTTCGACCGATGGGAGAACAAATGATCATTGCGTCGAGAGCTATCCGATAAGCTCGAGATCGTCTCTCTACGACGCAAGTTGAGCGAGGTAGAGCGATCTTAGCGTCAAATCCCGAGAATGGCGTTTTCCGCGGTGCGTGTTTGCGTAATTGAACAAACTTTTGTAGCCGCATGAAAGAACGCGTCGCGAGCTTTTACCTGACGTGTCGATTGCCGCTCTACGACGTAAGACGAGCGAGTTAGGGCCGTGTTGTGCTTTTGCACTTTCGAGTTACTGTAACTCGCGAAATTCAAACTTTTGAGTTCCGACCAATGGGAAAACAAATGATCAGTGAGTCGAGACCTATCCATAGAGCTCAAGATCGTCTCTCTACGACGCAAGTTGAGCGCCTTAGAGCGATTTTAACGTCAAAATGCCAAGAGTGGCGTTTTCCGCGGTGCGTGTTTGCGTAATTGAACAAACTTTTGTAGCCGCATGAAAGAACGCGTCGCGAGCTTTCACCTGACGTGTCGATTGCCGCTCTACGACGTAAGACGAGCGAGTTAGGGCCGTATTGTGCTTTTGCACTTTGGGGGGGGGGGGGGGGGGGGGGGTGGGGGGGGGGGGGGGGGGCGGGGGCGGGGCGAGTTACTGTAACTCGCGAAATTCAAACTTTTGAGTTCCGACCAATGGGAGAACAAATGATCAGTGAGTCGAGACCTATCCATAGAGCCCAAGATCGTCTCTCTACGACTTTCCAACGCCGAGATCTGAGAGCGTGACGGACGGACGCACGGACGGACGCACGGACGCACGCGCGCACGCACGCCGAGCTCTCGTATGGTGTCGCCCGCCCTGGGCGAAAAAACCCGCTGTCTAAAACCGGAAGTATACAAGCTGTTTTTAAAAGTCAAGGTGTTTTATTAATACAGAGTGGTTTATGAGTGTTCTATAGTGGAGGAGTAAAGGAGTGGATACTTTCGTAAAGTATTTCGAAGCCTTTCCGATATGACGCGCGCCCGCCCGGAGTCCACTATTCATGCGCTACTTCTGACCATAGGTGCAGGCGGGGGGGGGGGGGGGGGGGGGGGGGGAACCCCCCCCCCCCCCCTGGCCCTGGCCTCTAGTGAACTTTTCACTGATACTCCCCCCTGGCATCCGAAATTCGGAAAAAAATCCGGAAATTTCGGAAATTTTCTTGTATTTTTGGTAGTTTTTGGTCTTATTTTGTCCAAATTTTTTTCCTGCGGCGCTAGATTTTGTCTATTTACGCACAAATTAACGTGTTTTTGATCAAATTAAGGCAATTTTTGGCGTATTTTTGGCCATTCTAAAAAGCTGTTCACTGGTCCCGGGACCCCCCCCCCCTCTCAAAAATTTTCCTTAACTAGAACCCCCCCCCTGGCCTCCGGGTGGCCTGCNCCTATGCTTCTGACACGCTCCTTTCTGAGGGGTTCTTGCAAGGCAACATTGTGATCGCCCGGGATTAATTTTTTTAGCGCTCAATAAATCAATCCCGGGCGATCCCAATGTTGCCTTGCAACAACCGCTCATAAATGCACACACGCATTTGTGAGCGGTTGTTGCAAGGCAACATTAGGATCGCCCGGGAATAATTTTTTAGCAGACAAACTTGTTCGCAAGACTAGGGTTAAAAAACAAAAGTATTTCTTTGGAAGGGGTGTTCAACAATTGCCTCAATGTAAGGTTTCAAACGGTCGAACGAATGCCGCTGTACAACGTAAGACGACCGAGTTAGAGTCCTTATAGTGCTCAAAACGTAGCGAATGTCGATTTCAATGGTGCGTATTTTACTAATTGGAAAAATACATGCAATCGCATCAGACCTTTTGAGACCTTTTAAACGTTGAGACCTTTTTAAATGGCGTGTCGATTGTCGCTCTACGACGTAAGATGGGGGAGTTAGAGCCGCTTTGCGTTGTGGATCTTCGGGTTACTGTAACTCGCGAAATTCAAATTTTTGAGTCGCAAGTCCTCCTAGCGTATTATCAGTGAGTCGAGACCAGGGGGGGCCGAAACGCAGCAGAAGGGCGAAAATATGATGGGCGCCACTTAATTCGACGCGCTGTTTCTCGCGCGTACCTGCACCGATCTTGACAAAATTTTGCACACTTATACACTAATATGTTTGCTTTCGAACGGCGTATAGACAACCAGTCTCAACGCCGCAATCGGCGGAGAAATTGGACGAAGTTTGAAAATGGCGCCATTTTGGCCGATTTCCGCTCCGTCAAACTTTATTTTCTAGCTCACGCTAGAGAAGAGATAAAATTTTTCTGATGGCATACTTCCGATGCGGAATTATGTCCTCTTTCGAATGCAAGTGGTTTCAGCCCGATCGGTGCAGGCACGCGAGAGTTGCCACCAAAAACGTGGCCGCGGGTCGGAATTTTCGAAATTTCCGAAATTGTGAATTTTTGGTTTTTCGCCCGTAACTCCTCGTCCGTTGGACTTTCTTGACGAGTGAGGAGTGCAAACGAATGCTCTCGACAAGACGAATCGAATGGTGGCTGAACCGACCCGATCGGACCACCCTGTAATTTGTTGTGGCCCAAAAAGCTGTCTAGCCCGCTGTGGCGAGTTTTGAAAAACTGTGCTCAAAAATTGTTTGGAAGCGAAATTCAAAATTCTGGCCGTACAGTTTTTGTAGGCACCCTTAGTGCTACATCGTTATGCAAAAAAATCTGGGCCAGCTCTTAAGCTGTAGGAGGGCCCGGGGCTTAAGTGGTGAAAAATGCTCGGTGTAGAAGTCTTAGCTTCTGTGCACAATTTTCTGCTTCGACCTGTACCGGATTCTTCTCGCCTTTGAACATGATATAGTACCATCAAATCTTAATCGAATGCAAGTTACCGCCGGTCTCTAGCTGGTGCGGCGTCCGAGATATGGCCCTCCAAAGTTAACCACTTTTAGTGCCAAATTCGCGTGATCAAATTTGGGTTTGCGGCCCCTGTGTTGTCATTTTGCCGAATAGAGGCCAGTTTTCTCTTCGATTCAGTTGGTATTTCATCCCCAAACATCTGCGCATAGGTTTTGGCCAAATATAATTTTTTGACATATTGTCAAAATTTCATACACATTTTCCAAAAAATATTTTTTTCGAGACTTTTTCGGAAAAGTAACGCCACCCGACGCAGTTTTGAGCGCTGATTCGAAGGGTGAAACCCGCCCCACGATCCGGTCATCGGCGCGCGAGATCTAGGCCTTAAAAGTTGTGATGAACCTTAGGCAACATTCTTTAAGAGCAGCCAACTTTGATGGCCTATATCTCGCGCGCCGTTGAACGTATCGTGGTGCGGCTTTCACCATTCGAATCAGCGCTCAAAACTGCGTCGGGTGGGGTACTTTTCCGAAAAAGTCTCGAAAAAAATATTTTTTGGAAAATGTGTATGAAATTTTGACAATATGTCAAAAAATTATATTTGGCCAAAACCTATGCGCAGATGTTTGGGGATGAAAAACCAACTGAATCGAAGAGAAAACTGGCCTCTATTCGGCAAAATGACAACACAGGGGCCGCAAACCCAAATTTGATCACGCGAATTTGGCACTAAAAGTGGTTAACTTTGGAGGGCCATATCTCGGACGCCGCACCAGCTAGGGACCGGCGGTAACTTGCATTCGATTAAGATTTGATGGTACTATATCATGTTCGAAGGCGAGAAGAATCCGGTACAGGTCGAAGCAGAAAATTGTGCACAGAAGCTAAGACTTCTACACCGAGCATTTTTCACCACTTAAGCCCCGGGCCCTCCTACAGCTTAAGAGCTGGCCCAGATTTTTTTGCATAACGCTGTAGCACTAAGGGTGCCTACAAAAACTGTACGGCCAGAATTTTGAATTTCGCTTCCAAACAATTTTTGAGCACAGTTTTTCAAAACTCGCCACAGCGGGCTAGACAGCTTTTTGGGCCACAACAAATTACAGGGTGGTCCGATCGGGTCGGTTCAGCCACCATTCGATTCGTCTTGTCGAGAGCATTCGTTTGCACTCCTCACTCGTCAAGAAAGTCCAACGGACGAGGAGTTACGGGCGAAAAACCAAAAATTCACAATTTCGGAAATTTCGAAAATTCCGACCCGCGGCCACGTTTTTGGTGGCAACTCTCGCGTGCCTGCACCGATTGGGCTGAAACCACTTGCATTCGAAAGAGGACATAATTCCGCATCGGGAGTATGCCATCAGAAAAATTTTATCTCTTCTCTAGCGTGAGCTAGAAAATAAAGTTTGACGGAGCGGAAATCGGCCAAAATGGCGCCATTTTCAAACTTCGTCCAATTTCTCCGCCGATTGCGGCGTTGAGACTGGTTGTCTATACGCCGTTCGAAAGCAAACATATTAGTGTATAAGTGTGCAAAATTTTGTCAAGATCGGTGCAGGCACGCGCGAGAAACAGCGCGTCGAATTAAGTGGCGCCCATCATATTTTCGCCCTTCTGCTGCGTTTCGGCCCCCCCCCCCTGGTCGAGACCTATCGAATAAACCCAAGATCGTCTCTCTGCGACTTCCCCATGAAAGTTTCAAATTCCAATTGAATAAAAAATTTATCGTGTCATGAAAGAGCACGTCGCGAGCTTTTAAGCGAGCTATGGCACGCCACTCTACGACGTAAGACGAGCGAGTTAGGGCTCCTTTGCTGTTTGAACCTTTGAGTTACTGTAGCTCGCGAAATTCAAACTTTTGATTTTTGAATATCGACTTCTTTTAACGGAACGATCAGTGTGACGATACCTATTCAACGACCTCAAGACCGTCTTTCTACGACGAAGACAAGCGAGTTAAAGAACTTTAGCGTTTTAAACTTTTGGGTTACTGTAGCTCGGAAAATTCAAACTTTTGAGTTTTGGCCAATCAAAGAACAAAGATCAGTGAGTCGAGAGCTATCCAACCAACCCAAGATCGTCTCTCTACGACGCACGCTGAGCGAGTTAGAGCAATTTCTGTGTTAAAAACGCGAGAATGTTGCTTTTCGTGGTGCGTGTTTGCGTATTTAAAAAGTTTTTAACGCCTAGCGAAAGAGCACGTCGAGACTTTTTAGTTTACCTGTGCACGCCGCTCTACGACGTCAGACGAGCGAGTTAGAGCCGTTTTCCGTTTAGATCTTCAGATTGTAGCGCGCGTACCTAATTCAAACTTTTGAATTTTGAAGTCTCTTAGCGACATACCAGTGAGTCGAGACCTTTCCGTAGAGACAAAGATCGCATTCCTACGACTTTCCAGCCCCGAGATCTGAGAGCGTAACAGACGCACGCACGCACGCACGCACGCACGCACGCACGCACGCACGCACGCACGCACGCACGCACGCGCGCGCGCACGCACGCACGCACGCACGCCCGCGCGCGCGCGCTCACGCACGCACGCACGCACGCACGCACGCACGCACGCACGCACGCACGCACGCACGCACGCACGCACGCACGCACGCACGCACGCACGCACGCACGCACGCACGCACGCACGCACGCACGCACGCACGCACGCACGCACGCACGCACGCACGCACGATGAGCTCTCGTAGTTGTTCGCCCGGCAAACTTTACGATATCAATGCAGTGCGCGTTGAACCACGCCATCGCCACGTGCGAACGTGCGTGTACGTACGTAGGACGTGCGGGCATTGTATGAGGGCCGTACCTATCGTTTAATGCAGAGCAAACAATGCTTGTTCAGACTTCATTATGAGTGGAAATACTGGTACGAAGTGCAGTGACGGAATACGCACTGCTTTACGGGGGTCGCTGAAGATTGTGATATGGTAAGGCAGATGGTGATACACATTTGTTTCAAGAAACATCTGCAGTCTTAGTTTATCTGCATGTAATGCTGATAAATGAAGTTCAACCCTTTTCTTGCACTACTACTAGAGTCGCAACTCGCAAGCCAAAACACTCCAAAACGAAAACGCACTGTCCAAGTTCGCTCCTGATACTAAGCTATGTATGCGCATTACGTATGCGGTGGTCGTTCATTACGAACGAGCATCCAATGCAGTCAACTCATCGCAAGTTGTCTCGCTTCCTTTGCCTTACTAACTTTGTCGTCGTCTTCGTAGTATCATGCAATTACAGACGCTTGCTCGTCCAACTTCAGTACCAAAGCCTCGACAATACTTCAGAAGGCCGAGTTACGCAGACGACTTCGCGAGGTCGTTGTAGAGGTAAGGAAGAGCGGTACCAAAGTCGGCCATTTCCTACCGACTATACTCAGACGGTCGTATTGGGTCTACAGATCGAGCCTTTTATATCCTATGTTGTGCAAAACCTTGGCCGAATGCAAGAAGATGCGGTGAGCGCCGCGTCCTGTGTCTGTGGCTTGAGTCTAGGGTATGTAGATCTTGCTGCATGCCTTCGCCTTTCGCTTATTGGTCTCGATCGTAGCAACTTCCCTAACCATGCGCGCAGTGGAGGTGTTTCTGATTTAGAGTGGGCACCAGCCACCAGGTCAAATACTGGTTTGAAGAGCAGAAGCGATAGTTATTGGGTTAAGAGAAGTTGAGCGAGAACATGCCGAATTGACTAACATGGATTGACTCGTCTATAGGACCTTTGCCTCCTTCCTTCCACCCAAACGTACTTAATATGTATGCGGCCGTTGACACAAATCAAATTTTGTATCTGCTCATACAGTGAAGCGATTGCTTCGGCAAGTCTACATCGTCATTTCTTGAATGGGCGCACCTTGGTTTTGTCCTTTAGTTTGATGATCTTCGCGACTTCCTCTCGCAACTCTTTGGATGCCAGGAGCAAGAAGAATGGATTTCCGAACGAGAGAAACTGAACAAACGTGGAGTTGTTCTAGATTCCTTATATCATGCAGACAACAATATTCAGACGATGTGACAGACAATTGTTGCACCCGCGACGACGACGACGACGACGACGACGACGACGACGACGACGACGACGGCGGCGGCGGCGGCGGCGGCGGCGGCGACGACGACGACGACGATGACGACGACGACGACGACGACGACGACGACGACGACGACGACGACGACGACGACGACGACGACGACGACGACGACGACGACGACGACGACGACGACGACGACGACGACGACGACGACGACGACGACGACGACGACGACGGCGGCGGCGGCGGCGGGGGCGGCGGCGGCGGCGGCGACGACGACGACGACGACGACTTACATCCTTCAGGAGAACAGAAGCGGTGTTGAAAGCTTCACTCGACACAGCAATCGGTGCTC